>CAUYSK010023532.1:0-37433 GCA_963575035.1 Avahi laniger | reverse complement strand
AGAAAATCAGTAAGTTAAGAAATTAATCAACTATGCTAAAAGATGTAAATCTAAGTGACAGTGAATGCATTTCCTATTAAAAATATTTAAGTAAGGCCGGGTGTGGTGGCTCATGTCTGTAATCCTAGCACCCTGGGAGGCCGAGGCGGGCAGATTGTTTGAGCTCAGGAGTTCAAGACCAGCCTGAGCAAGAGCGAGACCCCGTCTCTACTAAAAAAAAAAAAAAAAAAAAAATAGAAAGAAATTATCTGGACAATTAAAAATATACAGAAAAAATTAGCCAGGCATGGTGGCGCACGCCTATAGTCCCAGCTACTCGGGAGGCTGAGGCAGTAGGATCGCTTGAGCCCAGGAGTTTAAGGTTGCTGTGAGCTAGGCTGACATCACGCACTCACTCTAGCCAGAACAACAGAATGAGACACTGTCTCAAAAAAAAAAAAAAAAAAAAAAAATTAAGTAAGAAAATTAATGCATAAAAATTTCAGCTCAAAGATTTTCTATCGAGATACAGGGCATGAAGAATTCCTCAAGGGGAATTTTCAAGGACATTTATAAATTTATTTACATACACGGAAGGAATGATGGCTGATTGTTTTTAAGGCAGTGTAGGTCCTGAAATTAGGTGAAAACACGATACTGTTAACTTTGTAGCATGTTTCCTTCTACAATAAAGATCTAATTTATATTATTAAAGTAAGTAAAATTAATGGCTGATTATTACAAATGGTGGAAATGAAGTGAAATTGGTACCTTTAGTGAGGCTAGTGGATGTTCTGGACCAAGTAAACTCCAATGAAAGGAAGCCAGATCTTCATCAGGTAGAATGTGATTTCCTAGAATATAAACACGAGTAACACAAAAACTATCATCATAAGTGACACAGGGAAACTTATAAAATCACTGAATCTTGTCATGTGTAGGAGATTACCTTTGTTTGTTGATATACTACATAAAACTTCCAAATAGAAATTGAGACTATTTCTTCATCTTTTTTAACATAAAGCAACAGGCAGATTTAAGGCAGACTCGTTGCAGCTGCCTTAAGAATGGTATGAATTTCCAGCATGGTTCCAACAGCATTCAAACTAAAGACTGCATTCAACCTAAGCAACTTCCCAGCACAGTATTAAAAATATACACCAGTTTGCAAAAGGTCAGTCTGATGATGTCAGGATGCTAAATACCAACTAGATTCAAGTTTTCATTTGTCCATGAAATGATTGTGGTTCAAAATTATGTGAACTAGGTACAACAGCTAAATGTAGACTCTGCACAATTATAAAATCCTCCATAGCAAGATTAAATGACAATGACTGCTGATTGTAACACGAATCAACACTTTCCTCCCATAATTTCCATTACCACCCACAAACATATGTGACAAAGCACATCCTACATTAATACTCAAGAGTGCCATTAAGCTGTCCATCCTATCAACCAGTGATGTGTCACAGTCTACAAATAAAACGTGTTCAGTTGAGAAACTACATTTTGGGGGAATACTCCACTTTTAGGACAGTGCTTGCATGCATGATATACCTGATCTTTAGTGTGTTAGTTATCTCAATGCGATTTAAAAGCAGAAATTTCCCAAGTAACTGTGATTTTCGTAACGTGATTTTATCACTCTCACATTAAGATAGCAGATTAATAAATTAGCTCCTAAAAGAAGGCAAAAAAGGTGAAATGACTTGCAATATTGCTATATCATTATACAGGTTAAGCTTCCCTAATCCAAAAATCCAAAATCCAAAATGCTGCAAAATCTGAAACTTTCTGAGCACCAACATGATGCCACAAGTGGAAAATTTCACACCTGGTTCACGGGATGAGTTGCAGTCAAAACTTTGTTTCATGCACAAAATTATTGGAAGTATTTTATAAAATTACCCTCAGGCTATGCGTATGAGGTGTATAATATGAAACATAAATGAATTTCTTACTTAGATTGGGTCTCATGCTCAAGATATCTCATTACATATACGAAAACACTCCAAAATCCAAAAAAATTCAAATTCAAAATACTTCTGGTCACAAACATTTCAGATAAGGAATACCAAATCTGTATTCCAAACATATAAACATATAATACAACAGTACTGAACTACCACGATGTCCAGATGAGCAAATCTAAGCTGTAACTGTCTAGGTTTACTGTGCTTTGTCTTCCTGTTAATAGATTGCATAGAATTTTATTGTGAAATATGAAGTGTCTGAGATTTTTCCTGAAGCTTCAATTTTTAATTTAATTTTTTGAGACAGAGTCTCACTCTGTCACCCAGGGTAGAGTACAGTGGTGTCATGATAGCTCACTGCAACCTCAAACTCCTAGGCTCAAGCAATCCTCCTGCTTCGGCCTTCCCAGTAGCTGGGATACAGGTGCACACCGTGACATCTGGCTGATTTTTTCTATTTTTGGTAGAGACGTTTGCTCAGGCTGGTCTTGAACTCTTGAGCTCAAGCGATCCTCCCCACCTCGGCCTCCCAGAGTGCTGGGATTACAGGCGTGAGCCACCGCGCCCGGCCTTGGAGCTTCAATTTAAAAAAATATTAAGCAAACTCCAACATCAGTAATAGTCTCTATGAAAACTTGGGTCAAATACTTAAATGAATATTCCATCCAACTTTCCTAAAACAAAATAACTTATATAGCTATACTTTCTATTACAGAAGGGGAAAGAAAAATCAGCTTTTTCATCTGGAGATGTGGAAACTTACATAAAATCCAAAATAAAAAAGCTTACCCAATTAGGAGCTTACCTATAACTTCCTTAAACTTTTTAAAGAGTATTCTAAGCCCTAAATTAAATCGCCAAACTATTACTATTGATTTTGTTTTTCATTTATTTCAAAATTTCACAAACTAATTAGCTAGAAAAGTATGAGTTGCCATTATCTCCTGAGAAACATATTCAATGTTTCTTAAATAAGATAAACAAATATTTTTCCACATTTCAAATGAGCTAAGGCATCTATATCTAAGAGCAAGTGATTTTCACATTCATTGAAAGTGTATTAATATACCAAGTCCTTCTACACTAACATTTAAGCAAATATGGAACTTTCCAAATAATGTGCCACCCACACACTCACTTTGAACACCAGAGGAAATATCCTTTTATAATATTTGAAAATATATTTAGAAGATAAGTTTTAATCTTCCAAATTCCAAGAGTCACAAAGGTTCCCTAATGAACTATATTTGGAATAAGATCCAAATAAACAAAGACAACTTATAAGAATTTTGTTGAGTGCTTGTTATATAATAAAATTTGAAATGCTATTACAAAATATTATATAAAAAATTATGACTCCCTCACTATAATTTCTACTTGTGTAAAATTATTTTGAAATGTTTATAAAAATCTTTCTGATAACTAAGAGTTTCTAAAAAGGACCCACGACATAATTCCTCTTACACACGACTGGATTGGATCGCTAACCTCTATAAAATACAAACTTTGAATGAGCAAACTGAGAGCATTGGATACCACATAACTTCGAAAAAGGACCTGGTGTGTCCAAAACAGCCCCAAATCCGATCAGAACTGTGGATTCTAATCACACAGGAATGCTTTACTCCAAAACATATTTACTTATATTTGGACACAATTCTTACAAACTCTCAGCAAATTAGAACTGTATGTTAAAATAGCTTGAGATACCCACACTGAAAGCATAAGAAAGGGTAGTTGACAAAAAAGAAAAGAAAGAAAATAACTATACAATGCAAACATAAGTGATAGAAGAATGTATTACCTCTTAAAAAAGAAATTATTACGTAAAATCTTAGTTTAAAATAAGATATTGTCCTTTCTAGGTATTCAACATAAGAAATTCCTCCCAGGGAATTTTTAAGACATTTATACATTTACTTAAAATTCAGATGTTCAAACAAGGTAAGTTAGTTTATTTTTGTTGTTTTTCTTTTAAAGCATAGAGTGCCTTGAAAGTGAGGAGAAAACATAAAAGTGCTAACTCCATAACATATTTTCTTTTACTGTAAACACAGTTTATGCCAAAGGTTTAAATGCCTAATTTTCATAGTGAGCATCCATTAACATCTGTGACTTAGAAATGTTATTTTTCCAAAACTTAAAATGAGTTTATTCACAAAATTAGTTTTTTCGTCTGGACAGAACTATACAAAAACAAACACTTAAGAACAAAAGCAGCCCATCATCAGCTTTATCAAAAAATAATACAAAGAAGAAGAGCCCATTTCTTGGTTTCTTTTAAATTTAAGACATGCATCCAAAACGTTCAAGCACTGAAATATTTAAAAGATCAATATACTCATAGTATGGTAACTCCCTTATAAAATAAAAGTTTTCACACTGTTCCACCTACCTAACAGAGCAGCAAAAATAGGAAAACGATTTGGATTCAGGTCCAGTTGCTTGGCAACTTCATGCATCAGATATTGGCTTGTTGTGAGACTTTTCCCGTTCCGGCTCAGTTTTAGGGCATGCGCACTGAAATAGTAAGGGATGTTGCACAGTGCATAATCAGAGTCATATGCAACCAAGCCATGGAAACCATTCTCTCTGCAGAAACCAATCACTTCTTGATGGTGATCCTCAATGCTCTGTGCAACCTAGCAAATGAGAAGAAAATTTCATCAGATGTAGGGTAACGCTGGAGCAGCATGCTCAATAAGCAGACATGTTTGTACAGAAGTCAAAAAATTACATTTATGAAAACCATCCAAGAAAGTCAAACAGTCAAAAAAGTGCCCAAAGTGTGCAGTACATTGTTTGGATAAATCTCTGTGGGAAATCAGATTTAAATCATTTCCTGTCAGTAACTCATGCTCCTGTCTGGACTGGAAGTAAATTTTCAATTCTTGTCAAACTCAAAGATCACCCTGCTTGAAAACACACAAAGCTGGCTGACCCCCGTGACAGTATTTTGAAGGAAGGTGGAGGGCACAGAAAAGGAAAATAAAGAGGTGGGAGGAGAGAGACGGAGAGAAGCCACCCATACTCACTGAAACCAAAACAATTTCTTCAAAGTAGATCAAATGTGTCAAATAGGTGAACTAATCAGAAGGACTTTTTTAAAACTAAAAGCCAAGAATGCTTCCTCACCTACCTGTCTACTAGTTCCCACACTCCTAAGGCCTTCAGCATATGGTGACAAAATAACGATGCACACACTCACCCTAAAAATAACTGCCATGTGCGTCTTCTGTGTCCCACACACAATGTCAGAACTACCATTTGGACTAGGTCTAAATCAACGGATGAAAAATGTAAGCCAAAGTTTCTTTACTTCTACTGAATCCCCACTATTAGAACATCAATACCACCTCAGATTTCTACAACAGATGAAGGAGAAGGCAGAGCAACACCTCTGTGAAGTGAAAAGTCCTCTGGACGCTCTCTAGTCCTAAAAACACACCAGAAAGACCTGGAAAAAAAATGTTTTTCTATTATAAATGATTTAAATTCCAAGACTATCAAATTTCTTGCTGTTTTCCATACTCATTCATTCAGCTAAAATTCTGGCAGGTTTTTTTTTTATTTCTACAATGGATAAGGTGGTTTAGTGAATAGAATTTTAAACTAAATCAGATGATTCAGTTAATAATGGAAAATTAACTCACCACAGAGCCTTAGCGGAGAAAAACATATTCCCTTACCTTAAATTTCTAAAACTATTATCCAGTATGTGGCTATGTTGAATGAAAATTTAAATTAAATTAAATTTAAAATTAAGTTCAAGCATATAGTGGTCACAAATGACCAACACCTAACATATTAATTGGACAGGACAAATATAGAACATTCCCACTAGCTCAGAAAATTCTCTTAGACATCACTATAGAGCTAACCTCATTTTTCACTGGCTTTCATAATAAAAGTGGTTACCAAATTTTGTTGGAAAGTTAAACTATAGTGAAATCTCACTGAGAGGCAAAGCAAACCTTTTAAAGATACATATTTAAAGGAAAAATAACTTTCTGAATTCTCTTGGTAAATATTTCAATAAAAATTTTTTATTTTATATATAAAAAAATCCAATTAGTCAACAATGTTCTATTTCTTAGAATTAGAATAAGAGAATGCTATTTTATCCCTAAATCTAAAAACATTGTACACCAGCTAAAATAGAATAGTTAAAAAAAATTCTAAAAAAAAGGCTGGCTTCATCCTCTCATTTCTACAAATGGTAATCTCTAAGTCCAAGTTCTTTACCCCAAATCATTTTATTACATAGAACTTTATATTTACAGTGATGTTTTAAAGTATTTTTAAATCACTAGAAATTACTGGCTGTTTTCCAGACATCCTTAATAGTAAGTCTGTATACTCTATTAAAAATGAAAGGCGACAGCAAGTCACTACTCCGTTCTCTCCTAACCCCTCCAAGGAGTTCTAGAAAAGGTTTCAGCATGACTGCTTGTTCATAAGATTCTTCTGTCTTGTAGAGGAGGTGGGGCCGATTAAAATGGAGACCGAGAGCAGGTCAGAGTCCAGCCTCGCCCACCTACAAGATTAGGGAGTCAGGGACACCCGGCGCTCACTCTCTGCCAAGTCCCTGAGCAAAGAGCATCACAGGGTGGTGAAGAGTGCCTGGGTGTGAGAAGGGGCTGCTGTCCAGGAGTAGGAGAAAAGGCATCTCACAAGGAGATGGCCCTGACCCAGTCCTCCAAGGAGATTGTCCTTGGAGTGGGGCAGTAAAAAGGCTCAGAAATGAGTGTGTGTTCCTAGCACAGCCAGCACACTAACCCTGGGATCAAAGGGGGAGACGATGAAGTCTGAGAGTAGCAGGGATCAGGTCTAATCTGGCAGCTTTCAAATAATGCCGTTAGCGTTGTGAAACAGTAAGCAATATATTTCAAGAGCTTGTAAAACGTTCATACTCTTTGACCCAGTAACCTCACTCCAGGAAACAGAGCCTAAGAAACCAATTCACCAAATAAAAAACATTACAAGCATTAAAAGGATCACAGTAGACTTCTATGGGAAAAAAATAAACATTACAGAGACAGGCAGATACAGCAACTACACTGTACTGTGGAGAAACTTGGGAAAAGCTTATGATAAAATATTAAACAAAATTATTTTGGAATACAATATCATGTATATACAACCATGTAAAACGTGTTTGTGGAAAGATTGGAAAGAAAAAAAGTGAAAACCAAAACAGTTGTATCAGGGTGGTAGAATTATGCTTTAAAAATCCTTTTGTAAAAGAAAGAATCCAATAAAAAGCTGAAGAAGTACTATTATAAACCATTCCTACACCCTGGTCACCTCTGCTACAGTACTTCTTTTTACATCGCTCTCTCTCTAGAGGACAAGGGGCGTAGCTCATGCATCTCTGTATCAAGGGTCTAGTTTGGTGCCTGGCACCCAGTAGGCACTAAAAGAATTAAAAACTGTTCCATTTAGGGTCCCCATTTTGTGGGTCACCAAAGATCCCTTAAATCATCTATAAAGACTAATATGATGTAGTCTATCCGGTAAAGGCTAACACCCAGCAAAGGCAGTATGTGAAACTCTTCACAATCACCTTCGTCCTCCACCCCTAACAGTTCCCTTTTCGCTCAGAACATTTGATTTCAGATTGGCATTAAAAAGCAAAGTGCATGAACTATTAATAATTCACCACAACTCTAATTTGCAAATGATTAACAATACCTTAATCCTTCCCAAAAGCACACACAGAATTAAACAAACATTTGACTGCTAAAATGAATATCCTGAAAGAAAAGAAAGAGGAACCACACCTATGAACACAGCTTCATGCCTGCAGCAAAGGTGGGAGCCCTCTCACCCTGGCCTTAGCTAATCTTTCCCATCTCAAGTCTCCAGAGTAACAGCCATGGGGGCGGGGCGGTAGAAAAGTCTAGGCTCCTGCTCTGCCCAGACACTTAACCTGGAGGGACAACCTGCCAACTACTGATGTGAAATCAGAGGGATCTTTAAGGTTCCTTCAACTTCTAAAATTCTAGTATTCTACCCCACGTTAAAACTCATTATGTTTTTATCTGAGGATGCCCAGCATGGTGTTAAAAACCACAAGTAACAAAGAGGTTATCCTTTCTTCAATGGGTGAATAATGGCAGTGTGGTTCAGCAGTTATTCAATGGGTGAGGGGAGAGATCTACCAAAGAAAATCACAAAAAAGAAGAACCCCAAGAGAGGGAGTTAAAAGTCAATTGCCAGGCCAGGCGCGGTGGCTCACGTCTGTAATCCTAGCGAGGCCGAGGCGGGTGGATTGTTTGAGCCCAGGAGTTCGAGACCAGCCTGAGCAAGAGCGAGACCCCGTCTCTACCAAAAATAGAAAGAAATTAATTGGACAGCTAAAAATATAGAAAAAATTAGCCGGGCATGGTGGCGCATGCCTGTAGTCCCAGCTACTTGGGAGGCTGAGGCAGAAGGCTTGCTTGAGCCCAGGCTGAGGCAGAAGGCTTGCTGAGGTTGCTGTGAGCTAGGCTGACGCCATGGCACTCACTTTAGCCAGGGAAACAAAGTGGGACAAAAAAAAAAAAAAAAAAAAAAAAGTCAATTGCCTAGGGGTGGTGAGTACAAGATAACTCTACTCATTTATCAAAACTCATGCAACTGTACATCACACAGAATGAACTTTAATGTATGCCAATTAAAAAACAAATCAACCAGAATGTCAGGGAATGCAGACTGACAAATGTATTTAACTGTGTCATCAAACGTATGAAATAATCTCACAGAAATGGGTTGGGGAGAATGAGCTGCTTGAGTAACTTGGGAAAACTACTCTACTTGCTTTGACTCCCCCACCCTCGTCTGGGTTGATAATTCTCAAACTACTTTGCACAAACCCTAGGGTTGAAGCAAATGGCACATGAGCCAGGTTCTCACTGTCAGAAAGAAGCTACAAGTAATTACGCAAAGGGAGAAGGCTAAATGAACCTTGTGGTGCTGGATTAGCCATGGGACATCAGTGAGAACAGGCGTTCAGGTGAAAATACACACAGACACACAGACAGGTAGGTACAGAAATGATGGAAGATCTGGTGTTCACATGGATTAGTACACACATTTCTTCTTGTCACAGGGACCCCCAGCAGCAGGAGCATACAGGTGCCCAGACCTGGGTTTCTAATCATCCTTCCCATGACAAGGAACCAGGGCTGCTCCTTGGAAAGACAGCAGATGCTTGAGCAGGGAAACACAAGCTGCCTTTGAAGCATCTTGTAGGGCCAGAATGTAAGGAAGTGCCCCCAAAACAAAAGGATGGCATGTGACACAGGGGCCAACTCAAAAGAGCTCCCAAAGGCCAGAGCTGGGGCAATGTGAGCAATGAGATAAATAGTGCAGTACTGGATACAACCTCAAATGAATTAATTATAACCCTACAAAATGAGGACGAGAGACCATACCGATGTAGATAAATGATTAAATAAATGAAGGGGGGAGAAGGGACAAATTTTCCCCACAGAAGAATAAAAAATTAGTGTACAATCTTTCCCCGAACAGGTGAAGTTTAACCACTTCCCTTGAATTTGGGCTAGACTCAATGACTGCTTCCAAAGGATGAAGATGTTATATATAAGTAAAGGTAAAAATGGTCACTACAGAGCAAACACCTACAGAGAGCTCCGCACACAATTGATCAAGGTCAGTCACCCAGTGCTAAGACAAGTTGATGTCATGTGTCATGTACGGTGCTAAGAAGCACCACAAACTCCCGAGCTATCCTTTCCTGCAATACACACCTGTAATTTAACCTGAGAAAGCATCAAGACAAACCCCGATCGGGGGACAAAATACCTAATCAGTACTGCTCACAAGTGCCAAGATCAGCAAGCAGAGGAGTGGCCCAGACCAGAGGGATGGAAGAGGAGAGGGGTCCTGGATAGCGTCCCAGAACAGAAAAGGACACTGGTGGGAAACAGGAAATCCAAATGAAGTCCCTAACATAGTTAACAGTATTCTACCAATGCTAATTTCTTAGTTTACATCACTGTATTAGCTGGTAGGAAGTTAATATCCCTGGAAGCTGACTGAAGGATATTTGGGAACTCTCTATACTATCTGTGTGACTTTTGTATAAAATTAAAATTATTCCAAATAAAAAGTTTATTTAGAAAAAAGTCAATATTCTACAAGACACAAGACATCAGCTGAAAGACTACTTCAAACCACTTTATTAGATGAACAAAGTATTACAATAACAGGCAGTAACCTGAAAAATGAACCCCTGCCTAAAGAGCAGAGTTTCAAAAAGCCTATTATATGAAAACAGAACTCTTCCCACAGACAGTCCACTTGAGAGAAACAGGAAAGCCTTCAAAAGCATGGAGTTCGATTACCTATAAATTTAAGAATGAATGAATGCAGTCAAACAACTAAGAATATTTATAAGAGACCCAATGAACAATCCCCTTGAGATTTAAGTCAAGGAAAACCTGATAAAAATCTGGTCGAGAATTTGACAGGGGTGAAAAGATGATACGACGCAAGATTTGACTGGGGAAAGGAAAAAGATTGCGGGTTGTGTCAAAATAACCTAAGAGGCAATTATTTAATTGGAAATAAAACTTAAGTACTAAGCTTAAGCTTTGGGAATTCAGTGTCTGACAGATTTGAGCTGCTCTGTCTTTTTCTCTGGTCTTCTGAAGGTCTTTCATTCCCTTTTGTCCTTCTCCTATGCTAAGAGACTCTCTCAACCTGATCTGTTTCTCCTCTTTCCTGGCCTTCCAACACTTGGCTCAGACTGGGCATAATACAAGGAAATTGATATTTCTTGTTCTTAATGTTAATTTTAGAAAGGAGTTTAAACTATTAAATACAATGTTGAGAAGATGGTTTCATTCTGAACTCCCCCAAAGTATAAAACAACTTAAAAAATTAAGCCCTGAAAACTTACTTAATGGGGTAAAATCACCCACCAGCGGTAAATCAGACTTTGAATTATTAGCTGCCTCATTACTGAAAATTCCAAGCTAGTAACCACTGAGACTATCTGTCATCTCAAAAGCAGCAGGCCTTGATTAAGTTGTGCCATGGCTACTATTACCATCATATCAAAATGCAAGTGTAAAAACAAGGAAGAGAAACTCTAAAACTCCTTCTGTATCCAACCCCAAGGAGCATTCTACTTCAGCTCTTGTCAAGTGATGAGGGAGCTAGTGTCTAAAACAACGCCCCTACCCGGGACTCGCCAGCATGGGAATCATGAAACTTCTCAGCCTCTTCCTCCCTGCCTGCCCCCTCCTCAAGAAATACAGTAGGTGTAGTTAGTGTGGAAAAGTTTAAAGCAACAAAATGTCCCATTTTTGGTCCTAAGAAACCACTTTGTACTTAGTTTAAGATGATAACTTTATGCTACTATAAATTTACCACAAATTCCTAGGTAAATCTTATCTCAATAGTTTTAATGAATTCCATTGTCTGCTTTAGTATTTCTGTACTTCCATTTCTTCATCTGCAAAAATAATATTCCTCTACCTCACAGAAAAGTTGTGATGATTTAACATACTACATGTAAACAGATCAGAATCATTAACAAATAGTAAGCACTTGGCAAATGTCCATTACTACTTATTTTTCAGTAAGCTACATGAAAAAGATTTCTTTTTACTTTTCATACAAGGGCCTGAAACACTATGAGTTGTCATAAATTACACTAAGAAAAATATCATATGTGTTTTTTCTTCAGAATAATTTTACACCAGCTCAGGGAATAATGTGACACATCCTCCAGCCAGCTATCTGATTTAGAAGATATAAGTCAATCTGACCATAATAGGATAAAGTCAACCTAAATTCTTTTGTTAAAAAACAAACAACAACAACAACAAAACAGGCTTTGACTTTTACCCAATTGAACTCCAGTCAATAGGTGGGTAAATTTTACTCTCAGACTTCTGTTTCCTACTCTAGTTCAACTGAAGAATGGGAAGATAAAAGTCAACTCCAATTTGGTGGCAGACTTTTGATACTTACTTTAAAGGGCAATTTAAGCATTATAACATACATTAGCAATGTCTCTAAAAAGAAATCTCTCCTCCTCAAGAAACCTCATAGCTCAATAAACTTCTCTGTCTCATTTACTCTGTAAGAATTGGGTGCAGTGGTCTTAAAAGCAAGCTAAAAAATTTCTTTTAAAATTAGGGAGTGGCACATGAAAAGATGCTCAACTTCACTTGTCATTAGAGACATATAAATCAAAACCACAAAGAGATACTGTACCACCTCACATCCACTGGAATGGCTACTATCAAAACAAAAAACAAAAACCAAAAAACCCCAGAAAATAACAAGTGTTGTCAAAGTTATGTGGAGAAAATAGAACCCTTATGAACTCCTAGTGGGAATGTAAAATGGTGCAGCATCTGTAGAAAATAGTATGGTAGTTCCTCAAAAATTAAACTTAAAATTACCACCCTATGATCTAGCAATTCCACTTCTGAGTTGAAAAAAATGGACTCAAAATAGATGCTGGTACACTCATGTTCATTGCAGCACAATGGCCAAAGGGTAGAAGCAATCCAAGCATCCATCCACAGATGAATAGATAAACAAAATGTGGTCTGTTTACAATGGAATATTATTCAACCTTAAAAAGGAAGGAGATTCTGACACATGTTACAACATGGACGAACCATGAAGATATTACATTAAATAAGTCAGACATAAAAGGACAAATACTATATGATCTCATTATATTATATGAGGTACCTGACGTAGTCAAATTCAGAGACAAGAAGTAGAATGGTGGTTACCAGAGGATGGGAAGAGGAGAGAATGGGGAGTTACATTTAATGAGGACAGAGTTTCAGTTGAGGATGTAGAAAAAGTTCTGGGGACAGATGATGGTGATGGCTGCACAACAATGTGAATGTACTTAATGCCACTGAGCTCTACACTTCAAAATGGTTGAGGTGATAAATTTTGATAAATTTTTGATAAATTTTATGTTATAGTTTATCACAATTAAAAATAATAATAACAATAATAAAAAGAATGGTTTCACCCTGTCTCCTTGTCTTCTCAGAAGGCCTAAGTGCGTGGCTCCAAAATTTAACTTCCTAGTTGTCAAAAGAGAAGTTTTATTTTTCCTTTGGACAACAATTAGCATGTATGCAATAGATTGTATCTGCCAGGCTATAACAAAAGGTATGATTTCTTTTTTTCTTTGCAATCTCTTTAGCAGATTGCCTGTGACATGATCTAAGTTTGGTTCAATGCCTGTTTGGTAATACAGGTTGAATATCCCTTATCTAAAACACTTGGGACCAGACGTGTTTTGGATTTTGGATTTTTTTGGATTTTGGAATATTTGTGTTATACTTATTAGTTGAGCATTCCAAATTCAAAAATATGAAATCCCGAATGCTCCAATGAGCATTTCCTTTGAGCATCTGCCAGCAAAAAGTTTCAGATTTGGAGCATTTCAGATTTATGATTTCTGGATTTTGTATACGGATGAGCAACCTGTGCAATTGTTGTCTTTCCTTTCTAAAAACATAATAATAAAGGAGTAAATGTCATAACAGGAATGCAAACTAAACTTATAAACTTTAAAAACAAAAAAATAAAATGAAAAAAGGAAACACCCACGTTATTTGTATTTAGAATCTATTTAGCCTGCTATACCAATCTCCTAATGACACAACTAAATCAATATTATTCTTGCTAAAATTTCACTTCAAAATATAAAACATCAAAATTTAATTTTCAGAATTTAGGAAAAAGAACCTCAGATTGGTACCATTTATTTCAAGATAGTGACACTTACAAACTCTTTACACATCCAGAATACTGAAAATCTCATCCATGTACTCTAGTGATCCCCGCCAACAGTCTGGGCTGACTTGTTATTGCTGTTCATACATGTGTTCTAGCTAAGAAGATAAACAATGCACTTCCAAACTGTGAAAAGTCAACCCTTCAACAATAAACCCTCCAAT
Source organism: Avahi laniger (assembly GCA_963575035.1). NCBI lineage: Eukaryota > Metazoa > Chordata > Mammalia > Primates > Indriidae > Avahi > Avahi laniger. Next base: position 23,524 of record CAUYSK010023532.1, on the reverse strand, counting down.
ATACTTTCCTATGCTAACTGGTAAAATGCCAACAACATGGTAAATTCATTCTTTTCGAAAAAGTTAATTTATTCCAGAGACAACGGAGAAATCCCAAATGACCAGGGCATGAAAGTATTATGTTTCTAAATCACAGATTCTAAACTACCATAATGTAGATTTACCATTCCCTTTGCAGATACAGATAGATGTCAAGTTAATTCTAGACTGTCCCTAAGACGGCTAGAAACAATGTGTGAGAGAGCCAGGTATAACAAGAGAAACGACAGCTAATTTCCCTAAGCAGTCACCTCTTCTATGCCCTCAACACATCTCCTAAGAAGCATAAAAGGCTTATTCAAAGATAAAACCTCTGCAACAGGTGGCCAACCTGAAACCAGTGATCTTTGGAATTAACTCCATGTGGACTTGAAAACTCCACCTTCCTACCATCTCTATGCTATCATACTGCCTTGCATGAGGGCAGTAATTGGTGAGTTACTATATCCGTTTACCAAATATTTTTTGAACACGTAATACATGTCAGGTATTGTTCTAAGAGCTGGATAATAGGCAAGGTATTCGTGGGACTTACTTTCTAGAGAAAACATAAAAATAAGTAAAAATGAAATGAATGATGAGCTATATGGAGACATTTGAAGAATTTAAGAATATTTTCATCTGAACTCCGATTTATTTTTGTCTTTTCATTTAGAAAATATTGTCTATAAATCCACTGGAAAACAGTCCAATTTTTCAAACAATAAAATATACCTTATTATTTGGTATTTGACATTTATTCCTATGGTTGACTGCTTACTAAGGTTGGAATGGGCAGTATGTGTTAGTTTCTTCCCATCAGTATAAATTTCAGAAAACTATTATAAAACAAAGAGCAATGTGGGTCTAAAGATTTGTTAGAGATTGGATGTATATAAGTGTGTATTTTAATTTAGAAAATTAAGTTTTATTTTTGATTACTTCTCTTCCTGGTATACTTAGATACCAATATTTCAAACATTTATATGGCTTTACAAAGGCCCCAAGCTTAGAATTCTTTAATTTGTTCATACCAGGATTTCCTTGCCTTGGCACTACTGATATTTTGGGCCAGATAATTCCTTGCTGTGGGGGGCTGCTCTATAGAATTGTAAAATGTTTGGCAGCATCCCTGGCCTCCACCCAATAGATGCCTATAGTTAACACGGCTCCCACACACACACTCCCACACCCACCCCTCCAGCTGTGACAGACAAAAATGCCTCCCAATGCTACCAAAAGTCTCAACCGTCAACCCCAGTTAAGAACCACTCACAGGTCTTCACTGAGTAAATACATTGCTCTATGATATCAAAGAAAGTTCCAAACATTAACCCAGAAAAAGGATTTAAATGAACCTCCTCAACCCCCAACTGTAAGCTCCCTAGAAGTTTCCTTCCTTTCCTATTCTGTTCATTCCTTTAGGCCTGGGCAATAACAGCTGCTCAAATGTTTGCTGAAAGGAGAATTAATCACCATTGGGAAGCAATCAGAAAAGAGAGTATAAGAAATTTGGGGCCGGGCACAGTGGCTCATGCTTGTAATCTTAGTACTTTGGGAGGCCAAGATGGGAGGATAGCTTGAGCCCAGGAATTTGAGGTTGCATCGACCTATGATGATGTCACTGCACTATAGCTCAGGCAACAGAGTGAGACTCGGTCTCAAAAGGACAGGAGAGGGGGGAGGGGAAATTTCAGAATTTGGGGTAACAAAACAAATCTTAAGTAATCACCATTGGTCCAGATGTTGAAAGAAAATAATTAAATTCGTCTGGCTATATATTAATAGTAGAACACAGCAAATATTTCGTAAAGAGCTGAATATCTACACTAAAAATATAGGAGATACAAGAGGAGTAAAATACAGTTCCTGGCCTTGAGCAGTTTACAGTTTGATGGGGGAGGTAAGTATGCCATAGGCTATAAATACAATAGATTACTAAAAGTCCAACGCAAACATACATGATGCTGTGTGTATGTGTTTCTGGTCCACCTTTTCAAATATCAGAAGAGACTCCATGAGGAAAGGTTGCATTTGAGATAGACTTTGAAGAATGAGTAAAACTGTGACAAGCAAAAGTGGGTTGGTACAGTAGTTAGACAAGAGGGAATGATATAAGCAAAAGTTGGATATTTCTTGAGGAAACAGAGAGCAGCTGGGGTTGGGAACATTTAAAAGGACAGCAGAAGAATTGTGAGACATGAAGCATGGTGGAATGGGTTCAGGTAGCAGGAGGGTCTATAAGCTTGAACAAGGAGTTTGGACTTAATGGTTTTGTTCAAGTCTGAGCAGGAGAGTGACCTCCCTGAAATTGTATCAGACTACTCTGCCAAGGGTATGCAAGATGAGCTCCACTGGGGAGCCTGGCAGATCCAGAGGCCATTCTGGATGCTGCCAACAGTAAAAGAAAAGTGTAAACTATTTATCAGTAGTATAGGTCTTGCATTCTATTTTGTTGTTGTTGTTGTTGTATTTTATTCTACATCATTTTTTAAATGGTGGTAAACATCCAATAATATGGTTTCAAAACCCACCAACAGGTCTGCAAAGCACTTGTTAGACCTTTGGGTAAACTTCATGAATTTGAATGCTGGGGGTATGAGAAATAAGAAGAGCTTGATGGTGACTGAGAGACTGTTAAGCTAGAATTGGTCTGATGTATCATTATTCTGGGAACTGGCAGGATGGGATGCTGGAATGGCAAGCGTGACTCTGGGGTGGCAGGGCATGTCACTCTGAAGTGAGTGATCACAAGGTTCAAGATAGTTAGGGCTAAAAGTGAAACCAGAATAGGATGGGAGAAGAGAAATGGTGGAATGCAAGAGGAGAAGGAAGAGCAGATCAGCAAGGGCCACACTGTGGAAGTGGCATGGGGCAAAAAGGGTACAGCATGCAAAAGTGTTAAAGATGGGGTCACTATTTCACTAATTATAGGGTTCAAGCTCTGGGGCAGCTAAAGTGATGTTAGTAATTCACTCCAGTTGAAGAATCAGGAGATCAGTTTATAGGGATAAGAACAGTCAGTATACATGTTGATGGGACATGGTACAAACAATCTGTAAGTATGTAAAACCAGGTGCTGAACTCTTTGAGGACAGTGAGGCTGTGCCTTGGAAATTGTCAGATGTTGAATAAACATATTGTTAGTATTAATGTCAAAAGAAGTAATAATGGAGACTATATAGAGTATATAATGAACAGTAGTATATTATGGAGAAGGTCAAGAGGATTGTGGAATATAGAGAAAGTCGTATTTCAGTAACCTCAGGAAACTTTGATAACTGAAAAAGATTCAAGGAGGCAGATAGGACTCGATAGGCAGATAGGCTTTGATAGGTCTAACTTTAAACTTAAAAAAAAAGGAAAGATTTAGAAAAGAACAATAATTGCTCATAAAGATCAATGTTCAAATTACAAATTGGTGGCATCAAGAGCTGTAGCTAGCCTAGAGACCTGTATTGCTTGGCTTGGTATTTTTAAAATAACATAATTTCAAACAAAATCTGGGTTTCTGGCTTTCTAGAAAAATCTGTCTGACAATATTGACTCTATAGTTCTGCATGACTTTTAATATGTGCATACCCTTGAATCTACTGCATGTGTAGAGGTTGGATAAATTAAGGAACACTATGTAGGCATTAAAAAGAATTAGAACTATTAGTATAGATAAGACTTTTACATAAAAAAAGCAAATTGCTGAATAATGTAAAGTGATCACATTAATGTTAAAAATTAGAACTATACTGTAATAATATATATTATATAAATTATGATATAAAATATATGGCCTGCACAGCCACCGTGGAAAACAGTGTGGTGATTCCTCAAAGAAGTTAAACACAGAATGACCATATAACCCAGCAATTCCACTTCTAGTTTACACCCAAAAGAAATGAAAGCAGGAACTTGCACAAATATTTGTATATCATGTTCACAGAAACATTATCCACAATAGTCAAAAAGTGGAAGCAACCCAAGTGTCCATCAATGGATGAATGGACAAACAAAATGTAGAATATACACACAATGAAATATTAGTTAGCCTTAAAAAGAAACGGTATTCTGATACAGGCTATAATATGGATGAACCTTGAAGACTTTATGCTAAATGAATTAAACTAGTCACAAAACTGGTACACTAGGAAAGTACATGATGACTGGTGTGAGTTATAATATGGTCAATTTTGAACCTTAAGTATTTTCTGGTCAATTAAAGGTCCTTAAGAATAAGATATACTGGCCAGAAGCAGTGGCTCACGCCTGTAATCCTAGGACTCTGGGAGGCTGAAGTGGGTGGATCGTTTGAGTTCAGGAGTTTGAGACCAGCCTGGGCAAGAGCAAGACCCTGTCTCTACTAAAAAAAAACAGAAAGAAATTAGCTGGACAACTAAAAATATATACAGAAAACATTAGCTGGGCATGGTGGCACATGACTGTAGTCCCAGCTACTTGGGAAGCTGAGGCAGAAGCATTGCTTGAGCCCAGGAGTTTGAGGTTGCTGTGAGCTATGCTGATGCCACAGCACTCTAGCCCAGGCAACAGAGATGAGATTCTGTCTCAAAAAAAAAAAAAGAAGAATAAGATATACTGTCAGTGTTTAGGGTCTGTTAAACAGCAGTCCCCAACCTTTTTAGCACCAGGGACTGGTTTCATGGAAGACAAGACAATTTTTCGGGGGAGGGGGGGCCAGGCACCAGTGGAGAAGGAGGCAGAGCATAGGCAGTGATGCAAGCAATGGGGAGCAGCAGCTGTAAATACAGATGAAGCTTTGCCAGCCTCAAGCCCTGAAGCCACTACTCACCTTCTGCTGTGTGGCCAGGTTCCTAAGTTTCATGGAAGACAATTTTTCCAGAGATTGGGGGTGGAGGGAGGAGTGTTATTGGCAGAGCTCAGGCAGCAATGTACTTCCTGGTTCCTAACAGGCCCGGGGGGGTTGGGGACCACAGTGTTAATGGATTCTTCTCTTATGCATAGAAACTTTGTTAGTAGAGGTGGTTAGCTATTCAGAATTGACCTGGGGATGAATTGTAGATAAACATACCCACAAAGCATTCTTACACAATGAAACTGAACTTTTGACTTTAGCACTACACTTCCCATTTGAAGAGGTTACTAATGACTTATCTCCAGATGTCACTTTATCAGTAGATCCTGTTTCTTCACTTGGAAAAAGGCACTCTTGAGTGATAGATGAGATAGCATATGTGAGAAAGGACCTAGCAAGGATCTGGTCTGATATCAGTTAGTTCCCTCCCCCATCAAGTATACAAGAAGAAAGATTATTCCTAAATACACACATGTTATTATGCTAACCATGAAAATCTTAAACCATGAAAATCTTAAACCATAAATCTCTCACTGATTTAAAACATGAACACCATTTTATATAAGATCTAAGTAAATACACCAGAGCATTGATTTAACAAAATTCCAATGGAACAAATTCAAAATAAGATCTGAAGTACTTCATTATAAACCTTCACACCTACACCACGAGTCCTGTAGCAGAAACATTTATGAAAGCTCCAGTGATTTAATGCCACCAATATTTTAAAATAAACATAAGTCACTCACTAAAGTTTCAAAGGTTATGATGACTCAAGGCACACAAGAGGAAATTCTCTGAGTAACTTGCAAAAGCCAAGTTCAAGTTAGGCTATTTAGTGACCCAGACAAAATCAGTTGATACACAGGCCATCGGCTAATTGTTTAAAGAAATACAATTATTACTGTACAAAAAGTACTCCATCAGAGAAATGCTCCTAAAAAAAGATTTCTGTAAGCAAGGATGACAGGAAATTATGCTTTTTTGCCCATTCAGAGAAGGCCAATAAAATGTTAAATTTTTATAAATGTCTCATTTATCCAACATTATATACAGTGAAGCATTCGTGTCAATTCCTTTGCCAATGTTTATTAACCTTTTCAAACATATATTATCATACAGTAAAATTATCGTATTTACTTTGGATGTATAGTTCTGATTTTAAAACACGTTACCACCACCATCATCTGGATACAGAAGAACTCATCGCCCAAAATTCTCCCTCCTGCTGTCCCTTTACATTCACACTCTTCCCCTCCTGCAGTCTCGCAACCACTGATCTGGTCCCTATCACTACAGTTTTATCTTCACAAGACCGTCATAAAAATAGAATCATACCTTTTAAGCCTGGCTTCTTTCACTCAGCATAAAACTTCAATTGAAGATTCATGAAAGCTGTTAACATATACCAATAGTTTCTTCCTTTTTATTGCTAAGTAATATTCCATGGTATGAATGTACCACAGCTTGTTTAACCATTCACTTATTAAAGGATATTTTGATTGTTTCCAGTTTGGAGTTATTATGAATTAATGTTATGAATATTTAAGTACTGGTTTTTGTGTTAACAAAAGTTTTCATTAGAAAAATACCCAGGGCCAGGCACGGTGATTCATGCCTGTAATCCTAGCACTCCGGGAAGCTGAGGCGGGAGGATTGCTTGCGTTCAGGAGAAAGAGTGAGACCTCGTCTCTACCAGAAAGAAAAAAACCAGGCGGGCATTGTGGCACACACCTGTAGTCCCAGCTACTCGGAAGGCTGAGGCAGGAGGATCACTTGAGCCTGCAATGATGCCACTGCACTCTACTCAGGGTCACAGAGTAGGATTCTGTCTCAACAACAAAAAAAAAAACAAGGAAACTGAACAACCCTCCTCACACACCCCCTTCATTAAAAAAAAAAGAAAAAGAAAAAGAAAAATACCCAGGAGTGGGACTGCTAAATCGTATAATAAACGTACATTTAACTTTATAAGAAACCGACGCTGTTTTCCAGAGTGGCGGTGCCATTCTGCATTCCCATCAGCAATGTATAAGGATCTCAGCTGCTCGACATTCTTCCAAGCACTTGGTATTGCCAGTATTTTTTCATTTAGCCATTCTCATAGGTATGCAGTGGTATCTCGTTGGGTTTTAAATTTTTTAACCATTTTAATGGGCAACTTTTAAAAAAAACAGCATACACTGTTTCACTCTCTTAAACAGAGAATGCGTGACATAAATTTTTCTGACTCAAAATCACCCTTATAGAATAAACATTGTACTACCCCCAGGAGTTTAGGGTTGCAATACTTAGGGTTGTTTTCCTTCTTCCAAAATAGTCCCAGAATTATGTCTGCTTTTTATAGCTTTTTAAATCTTCTCTCTTGTTGTCACTTCTTCCTATTAACGGTGCCCCCGCCTCTGGCAGACTTTCCTCTTCACCCTCTTCTCAAACTGAGTTTGGAAAATAGATAACCAGGCTTGTTAGAATTACATCTAAAAAGAAGAGGGTGATCTGTGAGTGAGAGCTTAAAGGATTCTTCAGTGCGGAAAGTGAAAGCTTCCCCTCCCCCCAATCGTTACATCTACACTTCCTGATTATCTCGCTTGGTTGCTGAGAAATTTCTAACAGCTAAATTACTTAGGCATTTTTCAAAAAGATATGGTTGCCCCAGCTAGGAGACTACCAGGTAACTGAGTCATCACACAGGTAACCTGTGCAATTAACACTAGGCTATGATCCTGAATGAGGAATTAGAAGTTTTCCTAAAGCAAAATGTAGACAAGATTATCGTGTCCAGACGCCTAAACAGAAGAGATTATCTTAAACGTAGTTTAATTCTAGTTTCCAAACACTTACACATTAGCCAAAATCCATACTACTAGGTATGCAAGGCATTCCAAGGGGCACAAAGATAAATATAAAGAAATATTACAATTAGAAAAGAATTCAACAGTTCTTTCAAAAGATAGTGACTATATATATACATACTGATTCTAATCATAAGTAATATTTACAGTATTCCCTTGAAAATCACTTAAGTACTTAAGTATACAGCTGTGCTGTTACCAAAAGCAGTAAGTGAAGCTCATTCTGTCTTTTAAGTAGTATTTTCCATGTTTGAACAAGATAAAGCTATGAACACTTTTATGATCTCTTCTGGAGGTGGTCCCATCAGAGAAATGGTATCATCTTACTGCTCTGGGCCCCAGGCTCCAATTCAGAAAATGTGAGAGGCAGACACTACCTCTCAGCCGAACTTCCCTGAAGAATGGCAAGCTGTGGCTCTGCCATGTTCACAGGCCAATTGCTACTCTTCAGGCTGCCTCCACCCACAGGCTTAAAAACCATTTCACCAATTGCAACAGGATCTTGGGTGGGACTTCCGCTATCATTTTAGGCTTAACTACCACCATCTCATCACAGGCAGCAGGGGCAATCATGAAGAGTGAGAATTTCACAAACTTTGAGTTCAAGCGCAGCTTCAAGCAAGCATAAAAGAATGACAAGATGGAAGACAGCGTGACAAGAGCTAAAAACCCAAAACAGTCCCCAAAATATTGTTTTTAAGAAAAACAATGAAAAAGCAAGCAATCAAAACCTGAAGTCCAGGATCATTTATTTGCTTTACAGTCACTGCTGGGTCCTGAAGTTTTCCTCTGGCCCAGTTTCAGCTGCGGAGCCCTCTGCCAAAGGGACAGCAGAAGGCCGACAATGTGGAGCTCTGATTACCCACCCATCAGGGCACTGCTGAAGGTCACTGAATACTCAACTGTGCGCCAGAAAAATAAATCTGTAAGTTCACGCCTGTATTGCATATGGCCCCCAATTTTACACTACTTCTTTTGCATCGGATCTACAAAACTGAACTACTTTGAAGACTTTTTCACACAGATTTGTAAGTCACAGAACTGACAAAATGCCATGCTGTCAAATTTTACAATTCCTTGAAATCTAACACAATAAACCGCAATTTCCCTAAACATCTTATTTTAAAAGCAACACAGGCAGTGTACTGAGTTCCGAAGAAAAGACTAATGTATTGGCCTTTACACAAGTTTCACCGTCACTTGGCTAACATTTGTGAAGGTAGCAGCAGCAGCCCTAGTATTTCCAGCTGCTTCTCCTCCCTGGCCCTGGCTATCCCCCCACTATTACAATTTATCCTACTTGCTTCCAAGATAAACCTGTTGCTGGGAAAGAACAGGCAAAATTCGAAAAATGAGCATTTTGTTAAAGTTGAAGTAACCTGTCTGCCTCAAAAGAGAGGAAAAAATCGTAAGGATATTGGAAAGGAAGACACTTGCCACCTCTGGCTTCCGGTCCGGGGCTCTCTACCAACCCTCAGGTGTGCTCACACGTCTGTGGACCCCGAGCAGGCCCACTGAGGAGGGAAAGCTGGAGACAGGCTTGAATAGTGCGCGGCCTGGACAGCCGGCCATCCATCTTGCGGCCCGGCCCGGCTCCCAGCCCGCTCTCTCCAGCCGGGCCCGAGAGGAACTCGCCGCCACGCACGCCGCCACGGCCCGGCCACATTCTGCGCCTCGGGATGCAGTGCGGCCCCGGTCCCCGGGCCCGAGAGCCCCTGGCCCGCCCCAGACCCCCTGGATCTCCAGCCCGGCCTCACCTTGACGTGGAAGCGGATGAGCGCCAGGCGGATGCAGTGGGCCATGCAGACGGGCGGCAAGAACCAGACCTTGGGCGGCGGGGTGCCCTTGTTCTGGACATGGCTGACGATCTGCTGCGCCGTCTGGCGCTCGTTGCCCTGCCGCTTGACCCACTCGTGCAGCCGGGCCTTCTCGAGCGCGCCGTTGAAGAAGACGAAGAGCTCGATGTTGCCGCCGAAGCAGGCCTTGGCCAGCGCCGCCAGGTAGCCGAGCATGTGGTTCCACTGGCCGCCGCTGACCCAGTCGGTGTAGAAGCCGCCGTAGAGGCGGTGCAGGCAGTTGTCGGCGTCCACCAGCAGGCGCAGCGGGGTCTGCGGGGGCCGCTGCCGCCCGCCGCCCACCAGGCTGCCCCGGGCCAGCTTCTGCAGCTCCACCGGCACCACGGCGCTCGGGCAGTGCTTCTCGATGTAGTCCTGGAAGCCCTGCACGCCCATGGCGGCGGCGGGGGCGCGGGCGCGGGCGGGGGGCGGCGGGGCCGGGGGTGGCGGGGCCGGGGGCGGCGGGGCCGTGGCGTGCGGGAGGGCGGGCGGGGGCGGCGGCCTCTAGGGGGGACTGGGGCGGGTCGGGGGCGCGCTCATGGCCGCCGCGGCCGCCATGTGCTGCCGCCTCCCAGGGCCATGGCTGGGGAGGGACCTGCCGCCGCCGCCGCCGCTGCCGCTGCCGCGAGGCCGAGGCCGAAGCTGAGGGCCGGGGCGGGGCGGGCGGCGCTGACGTAGCGGACCCGCCCGGCGCGGACGCCGCCCAGGCCCGCCGGCGAGCGGGCGGAAGAGGCGGCGCCCGCGGGACGCGGCCTGGGGCTCCTAGAGGCGGCGGAGGAGGCTCAGGCCCGGGGCCGGACCGGGACAGGCTGAGACGGTGCCTCGGCCGGATAGGGCCGCGCCCAGAGGCCACAAGCCGCCCGCCTCAGGCCTGTCGCCGCCCCGGCCCGGCCCTGGCAGGGCCTGAGAGGCCGCCGCCCGGCAAGAGTCGGGAGAACGGAGCCTGAGAAGAGGGTCCTGGGGAAGAGCTCGCAATGCTCGCGAGGAAGCGGCGACAAGATGGCAGCTCCGAGTGGGGACGGAGGCCGAGTCACTCTGCTCGTCGCTGGAGGCCGGTACGCTGCCTTTCTAACAGGGCCGTCTGGCTCTCACTCACTTAGGGCCTGCCGCCCACGCAGACTCCGTGTCCGAAGGAGCGGGATCCTGGCGGTCCCCGAGGCCGGGCTTGGAAAGGACGGGATAGAGCGCCGGAGCACATTGTAGATGTGCCTGCGAGGGAGCAGGATTCCGCAGAAGATAGCAGCTTCGGGCTCTCGCTTGCCATTTTTACACCCGTGACGAGTGACATGATCAGACACACTCTAAGGTCTGAAAATACAAGTAGTCCTAAATGTCTGATCATCACAGAACAGACTTTATAGGTCTGTTAACAGCGTGTGAAATGGCTGCTTTCTATAACATTTAGTTCCTACTGCGAAATAGCCCATCTTCTTAAACTTGCTCTTTGCGGTGGCTCACGCTGCACCTCTTAAGGAGGGTGACTTATTCTTTTTTTTTTTCTTTTTTCACGCAGCATTGTTTCTGAAGGAGAGTGACTTAAATCCTGCTGTTGCTTTAGTAGCATCTTCTGAAAGAAGATCCTTTACGTGACTTCTGTTCCAAAGCTCTGTCATACTTGCTTCTATAATAAAATGAGGTTAATATAATACTGTATGTATATTATGCTTCAGTAAGACGTCTTTAAAAAGATATTAGTGTTTTTCAGAATGCAGCATTTAGAAACCCAGAAATCTTAAGAGTTTTAAGTGCCTTTTTTAGTTGTCTTCAATCCTCCATCCATTCTTTTTCTGGAACAGCCTCTCTAAAGGAGCAGGATGCAGCTGACATGCTGTGGCCCAGACAGCAGCTACTGAGCAGATGGAGCCTGCACCCACCCAGTTTCGCCATGTATGCTCAAAAAACCCCACATGCTCTCTGTAAAAAGGCAAGTTGAATTTTTGTTTCCTTTTTATAATCGTCTCAAATGCAGTATGATATATACATCAATAAAATGCTCTTGGTATTTTAATAAGTTACCTTTAATTTTTAAAATTCAGACTGTGGCAAGTTAGGCCACTTACCCAGGCACAAAGTTAGTGATGAAGCCAAGATTACATGTTATCTAGAAATACAATTAGCTATTTAAAGCCATGTTAAATAACAAGAGGACACCCCAGAAATATCCAGATTTTCTGGTATAACCCAAGGCAGGTTCACAAGAATAAGAGTAGTAGTTTTAATCACTCACTGTATTTTTCATTTTGTATCATTGCATTCCATATATTTACCTTCACTGTGTACTTGTTTTTATTTCTTTTGAGCAATCTTGCTTTTGATTTTTTAAAATGCATTAGTGTCAGTATCTGAGATTCTGTAAATAAATTTATTTTCACTTTAAGACAGTGCAGAGTGTTAAAGTTCTGGAATCAGACCACCAAATCTGTCCCATCTTAACTCTGCCCTTGCTAAAATTACTTACCCTGTTTGAACTTTCGTTTTTATCATCTATAAAATGAGCATATTAATAGTACTTAACTTCCAGATTGTTATAAGGATCAAATCAGATAATCTGTGTCCCTACCATGCAGCAAATAGTCAATAAATGTTTGGTTTTGTAGTTAGTATTTCCACATAATATAATTGTATAGACTTTACACTTGAGAACATGGACCAGTTATTTTTACTTTTTGATAGTTTAAAATTCATTTTCATAAACCTGAAACATAAAATGCTTACTTTCCTCATTTAACTGTGTAGTCACCTTTTTTCTTTTATTTTTTGAGTACCATTATTAAATGGCTGGGAAAATATTTGGCTGACAAATATTTAGTATACTCTGCATCCTCGGCTCAAATTCAGGGGTTGGTTGAAGTTAAATTTTTGAAATATTGAGATAAAAATAAATACCTGTATTTAAAATGTAATGAAGTTATATCTCTTCAGGTTCACAATATAACAATGAATAGTTAGAGACTTTCATTTCTAATCACTTAATCTTTGGACAGTTCACATAGAACATAAAACTTCTAATTTCCCAAAGAGATTGCCACATAAGTGAGAAAAAAAATACGGAAAATAAGCAAAACTGCTAAAAAGGACATGACCCCATGCTTTACAAAAATTACCAAAAGAAAAAAAAAAACCTCAAAAAAAGTTATGATTGGGGGGAAGGGGGCAAGGGCAACATACGTAACCTAAACATTTGTACCCCCATAATATGCTGAAATAAAAAAAAAAGGAAGAAAAAAAAGTTATGATTAATAGACAAAAGAGCTAGCTTGTGGTGTGCAAAAATTACCCATATTTGGCAAACAATGAGAGAAAAACTTATTTTCAGCCCTCATACTGTTACAACCAATTTGTTTTGTTTTATTTTGAGACAAGCTCTCACTCTATTGCTGAGGTTAGAATGTAGTGGTGTCATCATAGCTCACTGCAACCTAAAGCTCCTGGGCTCAAGCGATCCTCCTGCCTCAGCCTTCCAAGTAGCTGGGACTACAGGCACACACCACCACGCCCAGCTAATCTTTCCATTTTTTGTATGGATGGGGTCTCACTCTTGCTCAGGCTCCAGTTTGTTTTTGATCAATTGATCCACAGCCCAAAGCTGGAAAATCGTATCTTATTTACTTGATTCTTTCCAAACTAAGTCGTTTTATAGTAGAATGATATCCTTAATTAATTTTCTACTTAGTTGAGGCGGCTATCCACCAGCAATAACAAGTAAATTTTCAGTTTTTCAAGTAAGGTGATAAGAGACCTCACTCCTGCCCATATAATCATTGGCACATGTTAGGAGACCAGCCAAGCATGGAATCTGTGGCCATGGAAGAGAGCAAATTAATCCGTGTTTGGGATTTGAACCTGTAATGTTTTCCTAGCACCAAGCCTAATCTGTTAATTAATGTCAACTTAAATTACCTAGAAGAGCACAGACTTACCCTTACAGTCTTCATCAGTAACCGATCACACTATACACAGTGCAGTAGTTAAGAAGTGTCGTCGGTCTTCAGGCTCTGCCATCCCTTCAATACTATGACTTAACATTAGGGTATGAGAACTACAAGGAGACACTGATCAACATTCACAGTCTTGAGACCAGGATAAAATGTGTTTCATATTCCAAACAACTGATACATAACTTACCTTTTTTTTTCTTTTCAGATTTCCAGAAGCTGTTGTGTCAATAACAATCCCAAAAAACTCACAAAACCACCAATACTAAAGATCATTCTTGAGACTAATTTGAAAACTAGGGTAAAATTCTGCAGTGGCATTGGAGTGGCAGGGTACCACTTCAGTAGGCAGATTTGTAGATCTATCCATCATGCCAGGGAACATGCCAGGAAAAACCCTCTCTTCACCACTCACTAGCTTCTGTTTCTGGTTTCAGAGTTCTCTTTGTATTGGAGGGGTTTCTTGGGGTTTAAGATGGCATCAAAAGGCAGGAAGAAAGATGTTATGGTCAAACACCCCTCTCTGAAGTAACAGGAAGTGTAACGGCTTAGGAATTCTTCAGTACTGCCACTATAGGCAAGTATAGTTACAAGTTACACGTTTCATTTAACTCTTTAAAACTAGAAGGGCCTTTACTCACCTACTCTCATTTCACAAATGTGAATATGGAGGTCAAGAGCGGAAAGTGACATGTCCAAAATCAGAGTAGAGTCAACAACTAAACGAGAAACAACTGTCATTCACTGATCACCAAGTGTATTTTGGACATTGGCTAGCTATTGGGGACATGGAGATGAAGAAAAACATACTCCTTTATTCAAGGAACTCAATCTAACAGTAGACAAGCGTATAAACACATTGCAGTGTAGTCTGGAAAGTACATCAGCTTATTTGCATAGAAATAAGGGGGAGCAGAAAGGGATTAATGTTACCCATGTGACTTAAGTAGCCTATCCAGACCTCCTGCCACAGATCATACTGCCCTCCAAGGCAGAGATAGTGTTCCCATCTTATTGAGTTCCACCTGTACTTTGGAGCCAGACCAAACCCAAGTGTAGGTCCTGACTCTACCACTTACAAACAGCATTACTTTATTCAACTTTCATCAGCCCTGTAAGCTAGAGTCATTGCCAGGAGGAACAGTGCTCAGGAGAGCACCAAATGAGACCATATGGGTGAAAGCAACCATTGCTGCCCCCGACACTTCATAGGTTCTTAGAGTTTTCATTTTTTATTTTCCATCTGAAACAGCACTGCCTGTTTTTTGTTTTTGTTGCTTGGTGGTTTTTTTTGTTTATTGCCTACCATGTTTACCAAACTTGTGTCCAAATGGCTTTGGGCTGATTCAAAAATATCTATGCTCATAAAAGAAGACTTGTTGTCATGGAGGACTTTCAAGTGAATCCTGTAGGTTCCCTAGGCAACTCTCCAAGAGGCTTCCAAAGCAGCGTGGGCAGTGGGAGCTCTGGGGAATGAATGGACAAACATCCACAGGGATTGCTTTGAATGGCAGTCCTCACTTGGGCATATATTCTCTCATTTTGAGAAAAGAACTTCATAGTCATCCCTTAAGAACTGCCTGATGGAATCTTCAGAATCAACTTTTTTTTTTAAGTAAACTAAATTTTGTTTTAAAATGTGATATAAATCAAATGAGAATGTTTTTAAGTTAGTGATTCCTGTTCCTAAATAAAAAGCCATTTTAAGATTTAATCATTTAGAGACCTATTAAATGATCTATTACATTTGTGCAAACTGTAACAATGTTTCCAGAAGAAGTAATTCTCTCATACCAGAATGTGAAAAGTACCCAGGCCTGACTAGGCTGAAATACATGACTCTGACTTTCCTTGGGGAATCTGAGATCTCAGACACAAGTGGGAGCAGCACACAGTCATCCTTCTGGAACCAGCTGAGGCTCCTGGCTCAGGCCTGTGACCTTGCTGCCCAAGGAAGAGGTCAGGGTTGACTGGAGCTCCCCAGAAAAATTCAAGTGCCTTTGGAAGGCAAGGAGAAAGTTCTGCCTTAAATGTAGTATCGTATCCTCTAGGGTAGAATACCCCGAGTCAGAAAGCCCTGCCCTGGGAAATAGTAGAAGGTCGGGGTATGGGGGACGGAAGGCGGTAAGCCTCTGCTCACCAGTGCTGCTTCTCCATCTCTCTTCAGGTACAGGTCCCAAGTGTGGGGAGAATTGGCCCAGTCTGGGAGTTAGGGTCCTGGTGTGTCCATCTACCACGTCAGTGCAATTAGGAGTCAGGATTTTGGCACAATTCATGAGATGTTAGTCTGTCATATAAAAGATACCAGTTTTGTTAAACTAGGAAGCATTATATAATAAAAAGCAAAATTTCCATGTCACTATAGAAAGATTATAGACTTAATATTACCGTGGCTATTTTCTTGAGCTGCACTGTCCAACAGAACATTCTGATGTGATGGAAATGACTTGTGCTGTCTAATGCAGTAGTCACATGTGACCATTGAGCACTTGATTTGTGGCCAGTACAGCTGAGGAACTAAGTTTTAAAAGTCACTGAATTCAAATTAATTTAAATAGCCACATGTGGCTAATGACTACCATGTTATAAAATCTTAATTCCTAAAGAAATAGCAATTGCACCATCTTAACCCCCTGTTAGATTATATTACATTAGTAATGTAGATTATATTAATGCACATTAATATAATTTATGTAACTAGTAACACCTCAATAAATAGCATGTGTGCAGTGCTTTATAGTTTATGAATTGCCCTTCCTACATAAATCTCTTCTGCTTTCTGATGGATGGCTGCTCACTTCTAGAAATGTGAAAATTAAGGCTACTTTCCTACATTTTCAGTTCTGTAGCCTAAACTATTTCTATCACATCATTCATAGGGTCCTCACCACTTGAGACGTGGTATTAGGCACATTTCCAGTTTGTCAGTAATCTCAAGAATACCTGGTTCATACCAGAGACCATATTCAAGTTGTTGCCTGATCAGCACAGTGTACAGTTAGACTTAACTTCCCTCTGGTGGAAGATACAGGTAGGACTGTGGTTGCAGCCTAAGTTGAGATGCCATTAAAGCAGGCGTCTCTCACAGTCTGCTCATACTGGACTTGTAGTTAACTAACACAGCCAAGTCAACTGAAAAGACCATGTACATTCTCCCACCTGGAGAGGCAATGTTGTGTATTACAGTCAGTGTGGGCTCTTAGATCACAAGCAACAGAAACAACTCTCCTTAATATAAGTAAAAAGTCATTTATTACAAAGATTTTAGGAACTCAAGAATCAATTTATGAAAGAGTACCAGCATCAAAAATGGGTGAGAACTAAGAATGACAGGCACTAGTAGATGTAACGATGCAACTGGAGTGTTGTTGATGCCATGAATGAACTCCAGTCTTTTCTTATTCTGTAGTCATTTGCTCAAAATTCAAAATCATGGAAAAAAGAGTAGAGTGGACCAAACATAGGTAATGTGTCTCCAACTTGGCAGTGAAAACAAATATGGCTCCCTTGGCTTCAATATGGAGAAACAGGTACCTGGATTGACAATCTCACTAAAACTGTAGACAATTTCTGAGAAATCTGAGTACCTTTAGGAAGAGAAAAGGCATACTGAATATCCCAAAAAGACATATGTTTATGACATACGTGGTAAGACTCTTGTTATACCTTGTTCTTAGAAAATACAGAGACTATAAAGCCATGCTTTCTAAGTCTTCAGCCACCGATTATAAACTAAATCACTGCCGAGCATCTAAAGAACTATTCTGTTTTAATCGGACTCATTTGCCTTTTTTGTTTGTGCTTTTAACACTAAAAATTCACTCAACTGCACTAAGAAGCCAGTATCTACATCTTATTACAAAGAGATTCTCATAAGAAACATAGGACTCCCTACTTGTATCAAAACACTCTGACATTTCCATGACCTACAAGTCTAGAGATCTCATGCCAACTAAGATTAATTTGTAATAGTTTAATCCATTTAGTAGATGCTTATTGAGCATTCATATATTTTATATTTCTAAGGTTCTATATTGTGACTCATATTTTTATCTTACCCTCCAGAAGCTCATAGTCTACTAAAAAAGAATAAAATACGTGCATATGTAACTTGTATTACCAGGAAAGTTATTAGTGCTAATATATCAGAGAATATACCGTAAGAGAGCATGTCAAGAAGAAATTAATTTTAAATTGGAACTTCAGCCTTTCAGTCAAGATGTAGTAACAGGCACTGAATTACCCTCCCACCTACAGCAACTAAACTATGGACAAAATACATGAAACAGGGGTACTTAAGACATTGCATGTCAGGCAATGAAGGACAGGGATCTTTGAGAGATTGGAAACAAAGAAGCTCTTCAAGTATTCACCTGAAAACTGATTAGTGCATGCATGTGAAGAAACTACTTGAGGCAGAGGGGAAAAAACCATGGGAAAGAATGAGAAGGTATAGTACTTGAAGTTCACTCAAGGCTAAAATAATGCCTACTATGAACAGATTGGAAAATCACATCATTTAAAATTATCAGGAGTGTTAAAAAGGATCTTCCCTCAATAATGAGATAAACTTAACCCTAGCCAAGACACAGCTCTGAGCCTGCCTAACAGATTAATAACAAGCTCAAGAATATTTGCAAGAGCCAGGCATGGTGGCTCACGCCTGTAATCCTAGTAATCTGGGAGGCGAGGCAGGAGGATCGTTTGAGCTGAGGAGTTCAAGACCAGCCTGAGCAAGAGCGAGACCCTGTCTCTACTGAAAAAAAATAGAAAGACAAAATAGAAAGAAAGAAAGACAACTAAAAATATATAGAAAAAATTAGCCGGGCATGGTGGTGCATGCCTTTAGTCCCAGCTAGTCGGGAGGCTGAGGCAGAAGGATTGCTCGAGCCTAGGAGTTTGAGGTTGCTGTGAGCTAGGCTGACGCCACGACACTCTAGCAGGGGCAACAGAGTGAGACTCTGTCTCAAAAAAAAAAAAAATTATATTTGTAGGGATATAAAAACATACAACATCTAACAAGGTAAAACTCGAAATGTCTAACATCCAATCAAAAATTACCAGGTATGCAAAGATGTGGAAAACAAAAATTTAATGAGAAGTGTACTAGCTTTCTGTTGCTTTTGTTTCAAATTACCACAAACTCAGAGACTTAACACAGATTTATTTCTTTACAGTTTCAGGGGGTCAGAAGTCTACACTGTGTCGTCAGGGCTGCATTCCTTCTGGAGGTTCTCAGGGAGAATATGTTTCCTTCCCTTTTCCAGCTTCCATAGGCTGCCCAAATTCTTTGGCTCATGATCCCACCACACTCCAACCTCCTTGACATCATAATATCTCCTGTCTCTGTCTCTAACTCTAACTTATAAGGACCCTTGTATTTACATAGAGTCCACTTGGATAACCAGGATAATGTCCTCTTGTCAAGATCCCTCAATCACATCTGTAAATGTCACATAAGGTGACATTCATAGATTCAGAGGATTAAGACATGAGCATCTTGGTGGGTGTCATTATTCTACCCACCACAAGGGAAAAAAAGCAATGGACATTAACCCAGAAATGGAACAGATGATAGAATTAATAGAAAAGGACATTGACAACAGTTATTATGACTATTCCATAGGTTCAAGAAGTTAGAGAAAATAATGAACATACAAAGTGGAAAGTTGGAAGATAAAAAGATCCAAATTGAACATTAGGGAGGAAATCTGCAATGTATGAAATGAAAAATACACTGAGATTAAAAAATTAGGTATGGCAAAACTTAGAGACATTGTAATAGAAACTATCCAAAGCAAAGAGCCAAAAATGACTGGGAAAAAAATAAAATAACACTATCATTACATGGAATGGTGCCAAGTTGGTAGATACACATGCAGTTGGATTCCTTGAATGGGTATGAAAATATTTAAAGAAATAATTTTTCAGCCTCAGTACAATGGCTCACACATGTAATCCTAGCACTCTGGGAGGCCGAGATGGGAGAGTTGCTTGAGATCAGGAGTTCGAGGCCAGCCTGAGCAAGAGCGAGACTCCATCTCTACTAAAAATAGAAAAAATTAGCTGGGTGTGGTGGCACATGCCTATAGTCTCAGCTACTGGGGAGACTGAGGCAGGAGGCTCGCTTGAGCCCAGGAGTTTGAGGTTGCAGTGAGCACTGATGACACCACTGCATTCTTACCTTGGTGACAGAGTGAGACTGTCTCCAAAAAAAAAAAAAAAGAAATTTTCAAATGCAGAATACTACACCAAAGCACAATATAATCAAATTGCTTAAAACCAGCAAAAAGAAAAACCTGAAAGGAGTCCTCTCCCACCAAAGACACATAGCATACAGAGAAGCAAAGATAGAAATGTTAGCACATTTTCCATTAGAAATAGTGCAAACTAGCAGGTAAAGCAACCTCCTGTAAACCAAGAATTATTTATCCAGCAAAAATATCTTTAAAGAATGAAGGTAAAATAAGAACTTCTTCAGATATAGAAAAGATTTTAAAAATCTGCATTATAAGAAATGTTAAATGATGTCCTTTGGTCAGAAGCAAATTGTTACCAGATGGAAACTTGGACCTACACAAATGAGTGAAGAGAACTATAAATGATAACTACATGGCTAGAAATTTTCTTATTATTTAAATCTTTTTAAGAGATCATTGTCAACTATGTATCAAAAGTTTAAAAAAAAATAATGTCCATGTGAATTAGTCAGCTCGGGCTGCCATATCAAAATACCATAGACCAGGTAGCTTAAAGAATAGAAGTTTATTTTCTTACTGTTTTGGAGGCTGAAAGACCAGGGTGCCAATATGGTCAGGTTCTAGTGAGTGCTCTCTTCCGGCTTGCAGATGACCACCTTCTCACCATGTCCCCACACGGTGCAGAGAGGGAGACACACAGAAATAGTGCTCGCTGGTGTCTCTTCTTATAAGGACACTAATCCTGTCCTATCAGGGCTCTACCCGTATTACTTCATTTAACCTTAATTACCTCCTTATAGGCTCTATTTCAAAATACAGTCACGTTTGGAGTTAGGGCTTCAACCTAACTATGAAGTTAGGTTGACACAATTCAGTCAATGTTATGTGAGGTTTATAATATGTGCAGTAGTAAACTTTCCACATATGTATGACAGCAGTAGCACAAATACTTGGAGAGAAGAAATGGAATTAAGTCATAAGGTTCTTCTGTTATATGTGAAATAATATAATATTGTATAAAAGTAGACTAACATGAGTTAAAGATGTATGCTACCACCCTAAAGCATTTTCTAAAATAAACAACAAAAAATAATACTTACTAAAACAACAAAGGAAATTTAACAATCATAAAATACTCAATTGATCCAAACAAAAGGCAGGAACAAAGGACATTTGGGAGAAATAAAAAAGTAGCAAGATGGTAGATTTAAACAAAACCATGTCAAAAATCACATTCAGTGTAAATGGCCTGGGACTTCTGTTTCCAGAAAGATGGAATAGAGGTACTTTTCCCTATTTCTCTTTCTAAGTATAACTAAAACTTTGAACATTATATATATAGAGAACAAACATAAGTCTTTGAAAGGTAGGGAGAAAGAGACATACTGGTTAAGGACCACCAGACCCTAGGAACAACATGATGGTAAGTTCCATGGATTGTTTCGTTTTGCTTCAGGTATCCAAAACTTGTTTGAGAAGCTGAAAACATGGAAATACCAAGGGACACATAGAAAAATAAGTCAAGAAAAGCTAGCTCTCTCTCTAACCAAAGGATCAGGAAAGGAAAAAAAAGAAAAAAACCTTTTAGACAATAACCACCATGTTCCAGCCAAACACCGCAGAAGAAACCACAGCCAGACCCCCAGCCCTACTAGAAAAGGCTGAGAGGGGAGACTAGTCTTCCACCCTTGTCAGGCATTTAAGAGGCTGCCCAACCACTCTACCAACTAGGGTTTCAGAAAAGCCCAAGTAGGGAGCCAGGACTTTCATCCCTGTCAGGAGGTAGTGAGGCCTGCCCATGGTGTCACAGGAGGTTGCATAGGAAGCTTGGACTTCTACCTCAACCCAGTGGTAATAAGGCAACCCTCCTCCTCCATGTATCAGAGGAGGCCTTGTGGTGAGTCACCACCGAGTGGTAATGAGTCCGCCCCTCTGCTGTGACAGCAGAAGCCATATGTGGAGCAATAATGAGGCACTCCTGCTCCCAGGAGCCAGTGTGGTTACAGTGGAAGCCTAGTGGGGTACTGGAATTCCCATGCCTGCCTACTAGTAAGAAGGAAGCTGAGTGGGAACCCTTACTCCCTCCCCATGTGGCATTAGTGAGTCAGATCCCCACCCCTACTTTGCTGGAGCAGTGGCAAAAGAGGCCAAGAAATACAGAAGATTTAAATAAGGTATAATGTCTTATAATACCTAAAAAGTCTGGGTTTTGATGAAAAATTCATCATATGAAGACCAACGAGAATCTCAAATGAAAAAAGATACGAGATGCTAACACCAAGACGACAGCAATGTTATAATTATTTGACGTGAATTTTAAGTAACCATCATGAAAATTCTTCAATGAGAAATTCAAATATGCTTAGAAATGAAAAATAGAAAATCTCAGCAAAAAAATGGAAAATCTCAGTAAAGAAACAGCAGAGATGAAGAACCAAATGGAAATTTTAGAACAGAAAAATGTAATAAACAAAACAAACTCAGTAGATGGGCTCAACAGCAAAATGGAGGAGACAGAAAAGAATCATTGAACTATAAAAAATAACTCAGACTGGCAAGCAGAGATAAAATAGACCAGGGGAAAAGAAAAACAGAGCTTCAGGGATCTGTGGAGCTCTAACAAAAGATCTAAACTCTGTGTCATCAGAGTAAAAGAAGGAGAAAAGAGATTGGAGCTGAAAAAGTACATCAAGAAATAAACGCTGAAAACTTCCCCAATTTAACAAGAGACATAAGCCTACAGATCAAAGAAACTGAACAAACTCCATATAGGATAAACTCAAAAGAAATCCATACCAAAACACAGCATAAACATCTGAAAACTAAAGACAAAACACTCTTGAAAGGAGCAAGGGAGAAATAAAACTTTACCCATAGGAAGAAATCAATTAGAGTGACAGTGAATTTCTCATTAGAAACCATGGAAGCAAGAAAGAAGTGGCAAAATATTTCTCAAGTACAAAAACAAAAGAACCATCAACCCAGAATTAAATATACTTAACGAATGAAGGAGGAATCAAGACATCCTCAGATGAAAGAAAACTAAGAGAATCTGTTGCAAGGAGATTTGCCCTAAAAGAATGGCAAAAGGGATTTCTCTAAAGAGAAAGTAAATAATAAAAGACAAAATCATGGAACATTAAGAATGAAGGAAGAAAAGTGGAAAGAGTAAGAAGAGGGGGTAAATACAATGCATATTCCTTCTCCTATTGAGTTTTCATTAGCAAAACAAAATGATAACATGAAACACAGTATATATAGAAAAAATATTTATAAAGGAAATATTAAATATATGTAAAGGAAATACTTAAGAAAGTTGTATGATAAATGGGGTAGGGTAAAAGGACACAAAGGGAAGTAAGGCTTCTACACTTCACTTAAACTAGTGAAATGGTGGCATCAGTAGATAGTGATAAATTATGTATACATAATGTAATATTTAGAGCAACCACTAAAGAAGATACACAAAAAGATATAATCAAAAACATAAATTTTTAAAATTCTAAAGCATGATCAAAGGAGCCATGGGAAGGCAGGAAAAATAAAACAAAAACAGTAACAAAAAAGAACAGAAAACAAAAAATAAAATGGTAAACTTAAGCTCTAACATATCAGTAATTACATTAAATATAAGTACTTCAAATACACCAATTAAAGACAGAGATCAGCAGAGTGTATTAAAAATCATGATCCGGCCGGGCGCAGTGGCTCACGCCTATAATCCTAGCTCTCTGGGAGGCCGAGGCGGGCGGATTGTTTGAGCTCAGGAGTTTGAAACCAGCCTGAGCAAGAGCGAGACCCCGTCTCTACTAAAATTAGAAAGAAATTAATTGGACAGCTAAAAATATGCAGAAGAAAT
>CAUYSK010023528.1:0-18240 GCA_963575035.1 Avahi laniger | reverse complement strand
TTGCATAAGGCAGGCCCTCAAGAAAAGATTCTCTTTTTTTTTTTTTTTGAGACAAAGTCTCACTCTGTTGCCCGGGCTAGAGTGAGTGCCGTGGTGTCAGCCTAGCTCCACAGCAACCTCAAACTCCTGGGCTCAAGCGATCCTTCTGTCTCAGCCTCCCGAGTAGCTGGGACTACAGGCATGCGCCACCATGCCCGGCTAATTTTTTCTATATATTTTTAGTTGTCCAATTAATTTCTTTCTAAGTTTAGTAGAGACGGGGTCTCGCTCTTGCTCAGGCTGGTTTTGAACTCCTGAGCTCAAACAATCCGCCCGCCTCGGCCTCCCAGAGTACTAGGATTACAGGCGTGAGCCACCGTGCCCGGCCAAGAAAAGATTCTTAAATGGATGAATAGATGATGACTTTAATGACTAAAGAGATGATCATAAAAATGAAGCTAATATAGCTGAATCCCTAAATATTAGCACTGGTGACATTTGCCTGGCCACAGAAACCTGACAAACAGCTAAGAGATGAGGAGAGCACCTGGATATTATCCAAGCTCATGAAGTCTGATGCAGGGATTGGGAAACCCTCAGTGTGTCTCATTATCTGTACGTCTCTAATTTCTCAGCTGAGGAATTCAAAGCACTTAAATCATGTCAAAAGCAAAATTTCCTTTCTCAAAGTAGAGCTGGGACGTGATCTAAGCCCACAGCAATAGTTTTTCGATTATGGGGAATGGGATGAAGCTGCTCCTGGTTTTGTCCCTTAGTCACCAGATACCTCCATTAGCAACACCTGGAAGTTGTCTTTTTTGCATAAAGGATTGTGAAACTTAATAAGGCCTAGCTGGAAGCACAGCTCATGGCACCATTTCCTGGATCTTACGTAAATCAAATATTAAGTCCTCCCTTCTTAGGCTATTTGGTAACCAAATCTACCCCAGGTCTAAGATTTCATGGTCAAAAACACCAGAAGAAAACATTAAGACAATTGCTTCTCCTATGAGTTGTAAGGGGTGAGGAAACTTCTGGAACATACGTGTCCACACCCCAAGTAAAGTGATGACTAAAAGTGGTGAAATTGGAGAGGGGATCACACCAGATGCAGGGGATGCTGGGCCTTTTGTCACAGAATGCCCAACCACAGCCAAGCCTAAACCCTGTTCTTCCAGGCCACAGAAAGACAAGATGGTAGCAGTAAGCAAAACTACTTCAAAAACACCTTAATCTGGGGTCTAAATCATGAGAACAGCCCCAGAGGAAAGCAAAGGGAATGGTCGGAGAAAGGCAACTATGCCTAATGCTTAGGAGGAAAAAGCTGTAAGTGCCTGAGAAAGCAATCCCATCACTGCAAGGAGGAAAGTGAGCACAACGATTGGCCCTTCCTGAAAAAAATCAGCAGATGCCAATACCTTTGCACTTATATCCACTGCTCTTCCTTGAGAAACAAAGATTTTTCAAGGCCTTTCATTGTGCTCGAAATTGCCAAAAAGGTGGAGCTAACCAGTGGAGGCGCAATAAATCATTATCCTTATCCTTACAAAAAAGTCAAGGCTTTTAAGGAAGCTTAGTGAACTGCAAGAAAATTCAGAGAAACACTGCAATAAAATCAGAACTCAAGGTTTATAAACAACGTTCATGTCCCTTTAGCTGCTCCTTGTATCAGCTAGTAACAGGATATTACTGTCCCCACTTGCCAGACAAACACACTGAAGTCCTGAAAATGTCAAAGGACCTAGGACTAGACCTAAGGTTTCCGACTAAAGGGACAGAAGTCTTCCCATGGAACTCCAGCATATGATGCCCTGGGGGAAATTTTCCTTTAAACTAGACTCTGCCGGGGCTGCGGCATACTAGACCTGGCCACGCTACCACATGGTCTCATGACCCTGGGCCAATTACTTAACCTCTCTGAGCCTTCCTTACTCCTATCAGCATTGCTCAGAGACAGCTGGGAGGCCAGCCATTTCTGTGATAAAAGGCCCACGAGGTCAGAGAAGTCTACCGTCCCCTTTGGGGAGTCACACTGCATATGCTTACAGTTAAGCCTCTGAACAGTCTCACAGTTAAGAAGCCTGTTTAAACCCCAAATCTCCTATACTTTGGCCAGCAAAGACTCCCTTTCTAAGTGGACATCTGTTCATAGCATCACTCTTCTCTCTACAGGGTCTTTTAATCCCCATATTCTATATTCCATATCTCCTTCAGCAGTTTTGCCCATCTGCCGTGAAACCCCCAGTACTGTACCGTAAGGGCAGGCATAGTCAGCCAGGCACAGGAGGGGACACACAGCTGCGCCCCCAGAGAGTTGAAGGAGAAAACACCCTCACAGGGTCTCTTCATTTTCCCATGTTTCTCTGACCTTTTGTGCAATCTCAGATAAGAGTAAGATTTTCCAAAAAATCCTACACTAGAAATTGAGGGCAAAAGTCATAAGTTAATCTTTCACTTTATACACTAGGCAAAGGTTGGAAATGGATATGTGCGTCAAAGAAAATGACACAAAGTTTTGAGGCAGGGAAAAGGGTTTGCTATGATTAAAACTCCACCACTAGAACTGTTCAAGAAAACATGAGGCCGGGTATGGTGGCTGAGGCCTGTAATCCTAGCACTCTGGGAGGCCAAGGAGGGAAGATCACTTAAGGCCAGGAGTTTAAGACCAGCCTGAGCAAAAGCGAGACCCTGACTCTACAAAAAATATAAAAATTGGCCAGGTGTGGTGGCGCATGCCTGTGTCCCAGTTACTCAGGAGGCTAAGGCAGGAGGATAACTTAAGGTCAGGAATTTGAGGATGCAGTGAGTTATATGACGCCACTGCACTGGTGACAGAGCAAGACCCCTGTCTCAAAAAAAAAAAGAGAGAGAGAGAGAAAGCTGAAGTTGAAAGAGCACTTTTATTTTTGTATATGTTTAAAACTTTCCATAATAAAACTTAAAGGATTCTATTCCAAATAATGTTCATTCTTGACCCAAAATATAATATGAGAAACCAGAATTCTCATACACTGCTGCTTGGGGGTGTAAAATGGTGCAGCTGCTTTGCAAAACTCTGGCAGTCCCTCAAAAGGTTAAACAGAGTTACTATATGACCATATGACCCAGCAATCCCACTCCTAGATATATACCCAAGAGAACTGAAAACATGTCCACAAAAAAAACTTGTACACCAAACTGAGTGCAGTGGTGCACACCTGCAGACCCGACTACTTGGGAGGCTGAGGCAGCAAGATCACTTTTGCCTAGGAGTTTGAGGCTGTACTGCGTTATGATCGCATCTGTGAACAGCTACTGTACTCTGGCCTGGGTGACATAGACCCTGGTCTCTAAAAAAAATTTAAAAGCCTGTACTTCAATGTTCATAGCAGCATTAAAATGGCCCCAAAGTGGAAACAGCCCAAGTGTTCACAAATTGATGCATGGATAAATAAAATATGGTATATCCATAAAATGGAATATTAATTGGCCATAAAAACGTATAAAGTACTAATACACGTTGCAACACAGATGAACCTTGAAAACATTACACTAAGTAAAAGAAACCAGTCACAAATGACCATATGACACACGATTCCATTTATATGAAATGTCCAGAATGGGCAAATCCACAGAAACAGACAGCAGATTAGTGGCTGCCAGGTAATAGAGGGGGGAGGAGAGGGGAATGAATGCCAATGGCTATTGGGGTAATGAAAATGTTACGAAATTAAGGTAGTGGTGTTAATGGCCCAATCTTGTGAATACACTAAAAACCACTGAATTACACTCTTAGAAGGGGTGAATTTTGTGGTCTGCGAATTGCAATCTCAATAAAATTGTTAATTTTTAAAAAGCCTCAAAAACTATTCTCCTCTCAGAACAGGAAGTGCCAACTGGAGGCTGGGGACAGGAATCAAGGGGCCCCAGGGAGCCCCCTCCCACAGCAGAGTACACTGTGTGCTGAGAGCAGACAGACCTGCATGCAGTCTGGTCCTGCGGTTGGGGGGGTAACAATCCCCTCATACCTGACATGTGGTACCCTTCTCACCAGTGGTAACACCCCTACTCTCCTCACTCAAAAGAGGGTACAACAATGTGCAAATAAGAATAATAGCATATATTCTAACTTACCTGCTCTGAGAATAATTGCATACTTCATTATAGGAAAACATTTGCTAGAAAAACACCTCTCATCTGATTGCCAAGACTGATAATACGGAAAATGATTCACATGCCTTCTGGAGTAGGAGTTAACCAAAATAGGTTCTTAAATTCCTGCACTGGAACCAAATCTTGGGTCGGTCAGAGAATAGGGAAGCCCTAAGGCTTCCCCAAAGGTAAAAAGAAAAAAAAAAAAAAACAATGAAGGCTAACATTTACCAAGTGTTTACTATGTGGCAGGCACTGTTCTGTTTTACAAGTATTAACTCAATTAACCTTCA
Organism: Avahi laniger; assembly: GCA_963575035.1. NCBI lineage: Eukaryota > Metazoa > Chordata > Mammalia > Primates > Indriidae > Avahi > Avahi laniger. The sequence continues at coordinate 13,837 of CAUYSK010023528.1, read as the reverse complement.
CAATAACCCCATAAATTAGGTGCTATTATCCCCACTTTAAAGATGAGGAAACTGAGTTAACTCATTAGCCCAAGGTTATGCGGACAGCTAGGCTTCAGATGCAAGCAGTTAGCCCCCTGAGTCTGCACTCTTAGCAACCCTACTGTACTTCCAAGTGTTCCCACTGCTGGGACGGCCACCATGGAAAGGCGACTGCTCAGGCACACAATTAGACTTGTGTGCCATACAGCAATTGGCCAACAGCTCCAGGTCACGGTCCTAACATCTTCCATGGGATGATAAATCACTAGCTTTGGCACCTGGGCAGGCATTTCTACCCTACTCCAGCTACAGGCTCCCTGTTCTTGGGTGAATCCTGTTCCACAGTAAAGGGAGCTACAGATTGCAGATAGGTAAGAGAGTGGAAGCTAAGCAAACTAGAGACCAGTAGGCTTTTGCGGACGTGACTGAAACATTCCCCAGGTGCCCACGGTAAGAGTCAGAAGGCACATCTTCAAGGATAAGCAGAGTGGGTAGGTGAAGAAATGTTGCTTCCCTGTGGGTGGGGAAATGAGCCTTTGTACACCCTATTGATGGAACTGTAAACCGATACCACCACTTTGGAGTGCAACTTGGCACCATCTACCCCAATTTTTAAATGTACATACCCTGTAACCCCACAATCCTCAATTCCACTTCTAGAATTCTAGCACAACTGTCTGAAGAAATAGGTACAACAATGATCAACATAGAACTGGGTGAAATGGTAAAAACTCCATTCACCAAGGAGTAGCTGTTAAACAAATCATAGTATAAAGCAATAGGATACAGGCATTTTCTGAAATCAGAGGTATCTCTATAATATGGGAATCAGTCCACAATATATTAAGAAAAAAATGCATGGTGTAAAATATTACACATAAATTATCCTATTTTTGTTTTAAAAACAAATGAAAGAAAATAAAGAATTCTACCCACACCAACAATTTTGTTTATATACATATGATTTATATATTAATATATCTATGAATATGCGGTATAAGTAGAAAAAACACCAAAAGTACACACCAGACAACAAACTTTTACTTTTTACTCTAAATATTTTTGTATTTCTGTATTATTTACCATTGTTATAAGCATGTGCTGTTTTTGTGTAATTCAAAACTGATGTAATAGTCCCAGCTGGGAGGATCGCTTGAACTCAGGAGTTCCAGTGCGCAGTGCACGATGATCGCACCTGTGGATAGCCCCTGCACACCAGCCTGGGCAACAAAGCAAAATCTCACCTCTAAAACAAAACAAACAAACAAAATCCTGATGTAAAAAGGTAAAAGGCATTCTAAAGATCAAAGAAAAGCAGCAGCCAGCTCTAAGGAAGGAAAATGGAAAGACGACCACTGTGGGCCTTGTGTCAAATCATGCCCGAGCAGGCTTTCTGCTCACACTTCACAAATGTAGCAAGGGGATTTGCAAACTTAAGAATAAATTACCCAAGGAAAAAGGAGTAAACAGGATGAACTCAACACTATTCAACTCTGTATTTAAGTCCCAAATAGCTACGGTATTCCAACATCCTGGTGTAGAAAGCCAAATGTTAACTTCTCCCAAGTCAATTACTCAAAGACAAAAATATTTAGATCTGATCAATAAATTAAACTATGGGGCTTTTTTTCACTGTTGCTTCTATGTTTGGTGAAACTGCCAGGTGGAAATTTAAATAAGGAAGATAAGTTAGGAAATGGTAAACCAAAGAGCAACATGTACAATTTTGAACAACATGAATATCTTCTCCATGAACACATGCCTCTGATCTGAAAGAATGTGTAATAAAAGAGTGTTACAACGTAAGATTTGCCTTGCTAGGTATTTAAAAATCAAAACAGATATGTTGTTGTAACTCTTTACTCTAGGACCCACCCTTCCAAGCCACAAATATTCTTGCAACATCTTACATTTATTTTTACCTCTTCCAAAACAAGTTTAAGTTAAATTCTTTAAAACACCTGAGATCTTGAATCAAAATTTAGCTGTGGCGCCACAAGGATGAGTATGGCACCAGGAACAGAAGACATACAGCTCATCTGTTTTCCCACAGAAGTGTGGAAAGAAGAAAACCAAAAGTAAATAAATCAGTGCTATGGGAATGTAACCGAGTAAGCGAGAGTATCCCAAAAATCCAGTCCACACAAGCTGGGTGATCTACAAGTCTTAAGAGGGTGACCTATTTTAATTCCCACACTAAGAAAGCCCAGAATTATATCCACAAGCGGTAGAATTTAATAGGATGGGATTTGTTTCCCTTTTCTTGACCTCCCAGGTTGAAATGTTCTGGATTTATTTGTGTTTCTTTGTTTGTGGTTTCCACATGGCATGCAGTTTTTAGGCCAGACTTTGCTCCACCTAGTGGAACTACAAAGGATGGTCCAAAAGGGAGGTGCCCACAAACCAGATCTCAGCCGTCTATTGCATGCCACCCAGTATCATGGTCTATTGCATGGTCACCCAGATCCCCTGCCACTATTCCCCATCACTCAGTGGCTGCTCTTACTGGCTGTGCAGTTACTGTGGCATCAGTGGCCCTGGTAGTATCCATGACTAGGATTGCAGGGGCAAAGAATGACCCCAAGTCATTGTACTATCTGGATCCTGATAGTCCCTCAAATGTTAGGGAACACCTAACAACTGAAGGCGAGAAAGGAAGAGGTCTTCTTGGGGTTACGGTATTCAAAAGGTAGTTAGAAATTTGGGTTTTGTTTTAAGAGACAGGGTCTTGCTCTGTTGCCCAGACTGCAGTGCAGTGGCATAACTGTAGCTCACTGCAAACTCCAACTCTTGGGCTCCTCCTGCCTCAGCCTCCTAAATAGCCAGGACTACAGGCACAAACCACCAGGCCTAATTTTTTTTATTTTTATTTTTTTTTTTAGAGATGGAGTCTTGCTATGTTGCCCAGGCTGGTCTCGAACTCTTGGCCTCATCAGTTCTCCCACCTCAGCCTCCCAAAGTGCTGGGATTGTAGGTGTAAGCCACCACATCTAGCCGGTAGTTGGAATTTTGGATCCAAAGCCATCTAAGATACCCCCAGCATCCATATAGACTTTCCTGCTAGTGCCACACACTGTCTGATGAGCTGCATCCTGTGACCTAAAGAGAAGGCTCTCCTCTAGACATAGCCATCCTGAGGCCCAGAACATTTAGCTTCCCGTGTGGCAGACCCTGAGAACACCTAATGGTTTCCGCAGGCTGAGCATGCATGAGAACAAACCAGTGTTCCTGAGGTCGAAAATGAGAGTAGAGACTTGGAATGGGGAAAGGAAAAAGTTCTAAGAACATGATTCAGTTCAGATCAGTTATAGGACTATGCAGAACATTGATAGTAACTGGCCAGAAGGCTTTCACTGGGGCAAAAACAAACTGTGGTCTTAAAATACAATCACAGGGCAGATCAAAGTAAGAGGAAAGAAAGTTCAAGATTGGGTGAATAAGGGAGGCTCACCTGCTTACTGAACCACAGACTAAAATATGTGTTTTTTCAAAATGTTTGATGTTGGCTGACAAGACAGAGCTGACTGGTAATGTACGTCAACAAACCTGAGAATAACCAAGATTCAGCATATCAAAGCTTCAAATTGTCCCACCTAAAACTTGTTGTTCGAGGTTATTTCATACACTTCACAATGCTACGTTCTCTCTTCATGAGAGCACTGAACTGAAACTCTGTGATAATGAATAGGAGCTGGTAAGGTGATAGCAGGTACCACTAAACCAGGGTTTCTCTACCTTAGCACTACTGACGTTCTGGGCCAGACAAGCCTTTGTCGTCGGGGGCTGTCCTGAGCATTGCAGAATGATTAGCAGCATCCCTGGCCTTCACCCACCAGATGCCAGGAGTACTCCCAAGTTGTGACAATCAAAAATGTTTCCAGATGCTGATGAATGTCCTCTGGAGGGGGCAAAATTGTCCCGAATTGAGAATCACTATTTAAAACACATAGGTTCACCATGAAAAGTTATCTACGTGGCTAAAAGATCACAAAGACAAACCTAAACTCAGATATTGAACAGAATTAAGAAGTCACTTTCAAACTCCCCAGATTTCAGTTTCTGATCTTAGTTCGAGAGCTGATACTAACCAACCCACAACACACTCTGAGAACCACCAGTAACAATAATAGTGATGATTATTATTATACTTAATCATTTGAGTATATTCCAAGAGCTTTACATATATTATGTCTTTCCATCTTACAACAACCCTATAAGGTATGTACTCTTAATCCCACTTTATAAATGAGGAAACCGTGGCACAAAGAGGATGAGTAACTTGCTCAAGGATAGTGTCAGATTTGGAATTCAAGTGATCCGACCCCACGGTCTATGGCCTTGCCACTACATAGACTATACCAAACTCCTATGCTTCGAAAGATGCTAGATCAGCATTGCCCAACATGTAGCCGTTAGCCATTTACTTTAAATTAATTAAAATTAAGATCATACCACTTTGAAAAACAGTTTGGCAGTTCCTCAAAAGATTACATATCAAATTACCATATGATGCAGCAATTCCACTGTTAGGTATATACCCAAGAGAACTGAAAACATTTGCCCACACAAAAACTTGTACACCCATGTTCACAGCAGCATTATTCACAATTCTCAAAAAGTGGAAACAACCTAAATGTCCATCAAGTGATGAAGGGATAAATAAAATGCGGTATATCATATAATAGACTATTAATCGGTCATAAAAAGGAATTTTGTACTGATATATGCTAAATAAAACATGGGTGAACTTTGAAAACATTATGCTAAGTGACAAAAGCCACATAATGTGTGATTCCTTTTCTATGAAATGTCCAGAATAGGCAAATCCATAGAAACTGAAAGTAGATTAGAGGTTGTTATGGGCTGGAGGAAGAGAGGGTAGAACAGGGAGTGACTGCTAATGGCCATGGGGTTTCTGTGGGGGATGATGAAAATGTAAAAATTAGATATCGGATCAGGCACAGTGGCTCATGCCTATAATCCCAGCACTTTGGGAGGCAGAGGCAGGAGGATCACTCAAGTCCAGGAGTTGGAGGCTGTAGTGAGCTATGACAATGCCTCTGTACTCTAGCCCGGGAGACATAGCAAGACCCTGTCTCAAAAAAAAAAAAAAAATTAAATATGGTTAAAAGCTCAGTTCCTCAGTTATCCCAGCCACATGTGGCTACACAGCTACTGAACTGGACAGCACAGATAGAGATCATTTCCAGCATCACAGAAAGTTCTACTGGATGGCGCAGCCTTCAATGAATGCATGAAAGGCCTCCTTACCATTTGACCACAGCCTCCCTTTCAAGTCTCAGCTACTTTCATGCTCCCTTACACACCCACACAAAAGGCTTCTGCCACAGATTATGTGCCACCTCCAAACACATCCTCCATTCTCACTCTTCCCACTGGAATACGGTTTTCCCCTTCCTGGTCCATAGATACCCTGCTCATCCTCATCAGTCTTTAAAGTCCTATCCAAAAGTTTCTTCCTCCTAGATCCCGTCTTCCTCTTGCCCTCACAGAATCAACTGCTCCCACTGTTCCTTGTTTGCACTTCCATGTGAGCATTAATCCCTCTGCATTACAACTCTTGGCGTGTGTTATCTGTCCTTCCCACAAGATTACCAGCTCCTTGAGGACAGGGATTCTGTTACACGATGGTTCCCAGAGCCTGACAATAACAGCCTGCTGCAAAGAGTAGACATTTCTGTAAACGTCCATTCTTTGAATTCTACTGAATTCCACTGAAAGGATTTACAGAAACTCAAGGTGTTGATTTTAGACAAATGTTCACTTTGGTATATCCAACAGACTAAGAAAATACAGTAGATTCGAAATCTGAAGTCTTACTTCCCCTACCGCATGAGAAGGAACGATGGTGATCGCACTGAAATACCTTTTGTACGAAAGGAAAATGGAGCAGGGCTTCCAGACTGAAATACTGAGGTAAAGAAGGCAGGAAAAGGTGAGGTGAGAGGCCAAAGGCATACTATTGAGGGTTAGTGGAAAGAAATGGCAGGAACTGGGACCCCCACCCAGCTCAAAGTTTTAAGCTTGGTAGAGGAAACGTAAGGACTACATCTCCAGAGATTTGAGCCTAGACCACTGGCTGGATTACCTGATGGAAAAAGATATTTCTACCAAAACTTTATTTTAAATAATATAGTCAAATATTCTGGTTAAATCTAAACAATAGGAAGAAAGAAACTCTATGTACCTCAGTCATAATTTTAAAGGAGGAAACAATGCCAAGGCCTTACTATTTGGAGACTCTACTGTTTTTTCATTCTTTAAAGAATCACATCTGTGAGTTGCAGTGTCCTAACCTATAAGAGAGTTAAATCTAAGTTCCTAACCACAGAGTGAACTAGGCTGATGAATTTTTCTAGGACTGCCTATATGGCAAGAAATGACTGTTCCAGGTCAGGAGTGGTGGCTCTCACCTGTAATCCCAGCACTTTGGGAAGCCAAGGCAGGAGGATCGCTTGAGACCAGAAGTTCAAGACCAGCCTGAGAAACGCAGCAAGACCCCCTTCTCTACAAAAAAATAGAAAAATTCCCCAGGCATGTGGCGTGCACCTGTACTTCCAGCTACTCAGAAGGATAAGGCGGGAGTTCGAGGTTGCAGTGAGCTGTGATCACACCACTGCACTTCCAGCCTAGGTGACAGAGTGAGATCCTGCCTGGAAAAAAAAAAAAAAGGAATGGCTGTTCCCACTGCAGAGCTAGTAACAGGGAAAGCAAGCCACTTAATACGTCTAGTATATTTCTGATATTCAATGTGTATATATAAAAAGATTGTATTTAATAGATCCATGTCAGAGGGGAAAATGCAATGAGGTACCCATACTATTTTCAATACAAAATTAGTACAGCAAGTCCTCCACAACTCAAAGTTAGCTGGAGGTCACTGTTGAAAAAAGGACAGTGAGTACCTGAAGTACATCCTATGCCAAAATGGTCTCAGGAGTTTTTTCTTCCTTGCTGATTTGTACAAGCAAAAACCAAAAACCTAAGTTGACTAAATTGTGGTAGATTCAGAGTTAATAATTATATAGTAACTTCCAAAGGTTAAAATTCAAAACACACATCTCACTATCGATATCTAGTACTCACCAACAGAAAGAGACAAGGGTATTCCATGGAGGATGGGAGTGCATGTGGGGAGTTGGGGGTAAGGGTATGTTGGGGGGTGGTTAGGAAGAAGGGTACTGTTCATTACAAAAACTTTCCCTCCTCTGCAGGAAGTGTACCCACGTAATAGCTTTTGGTCACTACTAGCATCCATCCAAATGGAACAAACAGTATACAATAGCCATCCTGTCCCCAAAATAAGTATTAGAAGTACCAGAGATATGATAAGAGAGTGGCCTGTGACTGACAAATTACAATTAAGATATGACATTGAAGATCCCCTTCCACATTTTCTTGCCACCTCCCAAGCTCCATGACCTGGTAGGAACTTCCTTTTTCCATGGTTCCCCTTGCTGAAGAAGTGTATCCGGTTCCCACGACTGACCAGCCCATCTCCAAAGGCTCTGACATTCCTAAATCAACCCTCTAGTAACTTTATTTATTGGTTATTGGGAACAATCTTTTAGAGATACTCACAGAAATAGACATGGGCAAAGGAAAAGTTCATTCCATATTTGGTTCTGTCAATACTTGTACTTAACTTTACCAGTCTTGAATGTTATAACTTTATATTGGACAAGGAAAATTTATTATTCCTGCCAGTTTATGATTTCCACTGGAAAACAAAGAACCCCAACAATGGCTAAAATGGAAGGGTCCCAAATCTAGAAAAGGGAATACACTGGGCCAGAAAATGAGCTCCATTCTTTTCACATATTATTTCCAATATATGCAAATATATTCTGAGGGAAAATCAGATACTTCGACAGATAAAGGGATAAAAAATTGTGGTACATACATGCAATGGAATGTTATTTGGTCATAAAAAGGAATGAAGTACTGGTACATGCTACAATGTGGATGAACCTTGAAAACATTATGCTAAATGAAGGCCAGACCCAAAAGAACACATACTGTGGGATTCCACTTGCATGAAATATCCAGAATAGATAAATCCATAGAGACAGAAAGCAGATTGGTGGTTCCCAAGGGCTGGGGGAAGGGGAAGACAGGAAGTAACTGCTCTATGGGGAGGAGGTTTTCTCTTAAGGTAATGAAAATGTTTTAGAACTAGAGGTGGTGGTTGCACAACATTGTAAGTGTACTAAACGCCACTGAATTGTTCACTTTAAAATGGTTAATTTTGTCACGTGAATCTCAGTTCATTAAAAAAATTAATTTTTTAAGATAGAGGACACTGATGAACAAAACAAGATGCACTTGTGAAAAGGCAGCCTTTAAACTCTTAGGGAAACGATAAGTATCTTGAGGGCACTCAGTTTCTGCTCTTGATCACAACATGAAGTTCAAGCTCTAAGTTGTACAGATTTTGTCATTATGCTGTCTGTGTATACATGTCTTTCTGAAAAAAAAAACAGGGAAGGGAACAGAAAGTGAAGAAAAGAGAATGGTAAAGCCTTGCCAAATGCAAGGAAGGAGGGGTGATTCCCCCTGCTGCACCCCACCCAACTTGGCACCAAGAGTAACGCTCCCATTAGGGTTTCGAAATGCCAGCTGGAGCTGGAATCAGCACAAGCACGCTTCTCTGCCTGGTAAAGAGCAAGCCACCCAGCAAGAAAAGCTGGGGTGCTCCATTTGCTGCCCATATTGGCATCAGAAACACCCTTTGCTCAAAAGCCCTGAGCTAGCTCAGATCGGCATCAGAGACTTGCTCTCCCAGGCCAGCCAGCCAGCCTAACAGCAAGAGCTTGTTGGGGCTCAGTGTGCCCCTCCTCCTGAGGGGTTCCACTCTACTTCATCTCACCTGACTTCCAAGATCTTGCCTCCAACAACCTGCCTCCGACGGTGCCATGCCTTACACCACTAAAAAATAGGACCAAGACCAAGATGCCCTCAGGACTTTCCCCTATCCAGCCTGAAATAAACATCCTCTCAGGATCCCCTCCTCCTCTCTCAGACGAGCTCAATATCCTGTATACCCCTACACAAACAGACGTATACCCTGCATTGCTGCCTCAGACGCCTGCTCCACGGGGGGGATACGAATACGCTCCACATGCCCCAGCTTGATACCACCATCCTCTCAAGAGTCAACGCATCCCACCTAACTTACCTGCCGTCTCAAAGGCCCCTCACTCGCTTAGCACTATGCCTCTACCACCTCCCTGCCACCAAAACCGTCACAACTATCCCTCAGCTAAATACCGACGCTCCCTTAGATCCTGGCCACGCCAGGCATGGGCGCCCCTCTTGGCAACAATACTCCTTCAGGCCCCTCCAGCCAGGCCTCGACGACCCCCAGGCCCCCAGCCTGGTCCGGACGCCCCCTCCCCCTTACCTGCGGGGGTTCAGCCCTGGCTGACAGGGGGCTGGGCAGCGCCTGGAGGAGCAGGAGCGCCATGCCACCCAGGAGCCTTCTCCTCTCCATCCCCCTCCTGCTCCTGCTCCTCCGCCACGGCGCCGCCACCTCCCTCCTCCTCCCTCTCCTCCTCTACCCTCTTCTTCCTTCTTCTCTTCTTTTCCTGTTTGACTCTCCCCTCCTGCTTCCGGCTCTGCTCCACCCCTCCCCAGGCAAAACACCCTCCCAGACACGGGGAAGGGTCTCCAATTCCAGCGCTTCATTGGCCCTTGCCCTTCGCCCACTGACCAAAATAGCTGTCGATCAAATCTAAGTCCCGCCCTCCTCATGAAGACGGAAGATTGGAGCCTTCCAACCAATGAAAAGTAGGAGGAAGCCGGGCCATCTTGAGTGCTGCGAGGCGGTGTGAAATGCGTCCCACTCCGCACAGCGTGGCGGAAGTAGCTTCGATCAGGGGGCGGGGCCACTAAGGTCTATTGAAAAGTCTATTCCGGACGCAACCATCTAGAGTGTGGCGGAAGTACAACGTTTCCACAGTTTAGGAAAAAAAGAAGAGAGTCGTGGGGACTCTAAAGGGTGCTGGAAAAATAAATTATTTCTGGAAGGTAACCAGGAGCTCCTGAAGAGGAAAACAATATGAATCTAAAAAATTTTTTATGTCTTTTGTCTTGATGCACAGCACCGTTACCAAGGTCCCTCTCCTGGTCTCAAACTGCCCAAACAGCTGCTTAGCTCCCTTTAAATTCCGTGTGAGATAGTACCTTTATCTGAGGCATAGTGCTTTGTAACGCCAAGTTTCAAAGACAAAATTCTATTGATTCTAACCTTTGAAATAGCTCTGAAATCCACACTCTCCAGCCCTCATTGTTTTAATCCATGTTCTTATCTTCTGGCTAAATAAAAATGGCCTCCCAGCTGCCACTCGAATTGCCTATTCTTCCCTCTCAGTTCCTTCCCCACCACCACAGTGGCAGTGCTGCACCACATAAAACCAAACGTTATTATGTCATGGCTTCTCCTTTTGAAATACTTAAACTAGCTAGTTACACGATATATAGTCCAAATTTCTCAATATGGTGCTCTCTGTGACCTAATTCACTTCTCTTTATCTCACCTCCAGCCACTACATTTTCCCACACGTCTACTCATACTGAACACTTAGACGCCCAATAACTTCATTTACACATTTCATAGACCCTTCCCTGCTTACAGACTCTTCCCTGCCCCCATCCCCTGTTTCTTCTGAATTTATGTAACACTTAAATCTGCCTGCCTGATTTGCAGCTTTTTGTACAGCACTAAGTTCTTTTTATTCTCTTTTTTTTTGTTTGTTTGTTTGTTTGAGACAGAGTCTCACTTTGTTGCCCAGGCTAGAGTGAGTGCCGTGGCGTCAGCCTAGCTCACAGCAACCTCAGACTCCTGGGCTCAATGATCCTACTGCCTCAGCCTCCCAAGTTGCTGGGACTACAGGCATGCGCCACCATGCCCGGCTAATTTTTTTCTATATATTTTTAGCTGTCCAATTAATTTCTTTCTATTTTTGGTAGAGACGAGGTCTCGCTCTTGTTCAGGCTGGTCTCGAACTCCTGAGCTCAAACAATCCGCCCGCCTCGGCCTCCCAGAGAGCTAGGATTACAGGCGTGAGCCACCTCGCCGGGCCTTATTCTCCTTTTCATTTAAATCTCTACAACATTCTGTACAGGCTTCAACCATGAGCTCAATCAATGTAGATTAAATAAATGAATAAATGAAGACTCGTGGTAAAGAAGCCAGCTGCCTATAGCAGCCAATTTCCTCTCAATAACCTGCCAAAGTGTTTTACAGCCTGACCAGTTAGCCCACAGCTGAGCCCAGAGGGAGCTGTTCTTGGCTTAAATGTTGGCAAAATGGGAAACAGGTAAGAGCAAAGAAATCCATTTTGCCCCAGCTTAAGAATGCCCACAGTTCTGCCTCTATCTTGATCCTGCTTTCCCAAGTACTACAAAAGGTGACAAGTATTTTTGCCAATCTCTAGTTTCTTAGAAATGCATCGATCCCACAAATCAAGCTCTTTAGGGAAGAAGATTGAGTACTAAGCAAGGACCAAATTATTTTCATGGCACAGTCTCTCAATCCTGGCCTCAAGAAGTTACAAGTGGCCGGGCGCGGTGGCTCACGCCTGTCATCCTAGTACTCTGGGAGGCCGAGGCTCAAGGTCAGGAGTTCGAGACCAGCCTGAGCAAGAGCGAGACCCCGTCTCTACTAAAAATAGAAAGAAATTATCTGGACAACTATAAATATATATATAGAAAAAATTAGCCGGGCATGGTGGTGCATGCCTGTAGTCCCAGCTACTCGGGAGGCTGAGGCAGGAGGATCGCTTGAGCCCAGGAGTTTGAGGTTGCTGTGAGCTAGGCTGACGCCATGGCACTCTAGCCAGGGCAACAGAGCTGGACTCTGTCTCAAAAGAAAAAGAAAAAAAAGAAGTTACAAGCGTCCACTAGAAAGGCTGGGTTTCATCGTCATTAGGAAAACCCATTTCAATTTGGCAAATACAAGGGATTTTCCCCCGACTTCCCTTCTCCCTTTACCTGAGAGTTCAAACTGAGCTACTGGAGAGCACAAACACTCAACCTTGTGCAGTCTGGATTAGCACTTCCCACATCAAGGCTTTTTAGTAATTCCCACATCAAGGCTTTTTAGTAATTCTACCTCTTATTCAACATCCCACAGGAGCCAACTCAAAGGAGGCAGAGATGCTACCAAATAGGACTGACATGAAGTTTGAGTGAATTTTTTTTTTTAGAGATGTGATCTTTGCTCTGCTGCCCAGGCTGGAGTGCAGTGGCTACATCATAGGTCACTGTAACCTGGAATTCCTGGGCTCAAGCAATCCTCCTTGCCTCAGACTCCCAAGTAGCTGGGACTACAGGTAGAATGAATGCTTTTTAAAGCACCCCTGAACACTGTAGCCACCACATACTCTCCAGGACTTTCCGAAAGAGCAATTATCTCTGAAGAGAAGAGGAATGCTGGGAGACTTGAGGAGCTAGGAAAGAAAGAGGAAGGTTGTCGATTTTGAAAGTTGTTTCAACTCAGTGAGGACTTGTTCCTGAGCTCTGGCTACCTCTGATGCTTTGCTTTTCCTATTTGCCTTTGACAATGGGCAAAGCTGAAGCCAGTTCTCCCATCCTAAAGAAACTATCTCAAAGGCAGACTTTTCTGCTTAGACACCAGCTAAAATCAAATTGCGCATGTTGCAAAATGGATTAACCTTGAAAACATTATGCTAAAGGAAAGAAGCTAGACACAGAAGCCCACATACTGTATTATTCCATTTATATAAAATGTCTAGAATAGGCAAATAGAGACAGAAAGACTGGGGTTGTGAAGAGCTGAGTATGGATAGGGAGAATGGAGAGGGATTGCTAACGGGTATGGGGTTTCTTTTGGGGGTAATAAAAATGTTCTGGAATTAGATAGTGGTGACAGTTGCACAACTTTGTGACTATACTAAAAACCATTGAATTGTATACTTTGTTTTTTGAGACAGAATCTCACTCTGACACCTGGGCTAAAGTGCAGTGGAGTCATCATAGCTCACTGCAACCTCAAACTCCTGGGCTCAAGTGAGCCTCCTGCCTCATCCTCCCAAGTACCTCGGACTACAGGCACACACCACGATGCCCAGCTAATTTTTTCCATTTTTTTTTTTGGTAGAGACAGGGTCTCACTCTCGCTAGGGCTGGTCTCAAACTTCTCAGCTCAAGCAATCCTCCTGCCTTGGCCTCCCAGAGTGCTAGGATTACAGGCGTTAGCCACCTTGCCCAGCATTAATTGTATACTTCAAAAGGATGAATTTTACAGTGAATTATATTTTAATTTTTTAAAATGGGGGGGGAGGGTGGGAATCAAATTGCAGCCAACACCCTGGCTTTGGGGAGGCCCTTCCCTTTGGAGCAGTTTCTTCTATCATCCTCAGGCCCTACCCCAGACCTTCAGGATTAGAAATTCTGGGGATGGGTCCTATAATCTGTGTTTTCACAAGCCCCCCAGGGGATTTAGATGCATGTTCTTAAGAACCACTGCTCCAGGGTAGGGTAAACTTTTTGTCAGATGATAAATACTTTAGGCTTTGCATGCTACTTGTATATAGGGTCTCTGTCACACATATTCCTGTTTTTTTCTTTTGTTTTTGAGACAGAATCTCACTTTGTTGCCCTAGCTAGAGTGAGTGCCGTGGTGTCAGCTTAGCTCACAGCAACCTCAGACTCCTGGGCTCAAGCAATCCTACTGCCTCAGCCTCCCGAGTAGCTGGGACTACAGGCATGTGCCACCATGCCCGGCTAATTTTTTCTATATATTTTTAGCTGTCCAATTAATTTCTTTCTA
>CAUYSK010023527.1:0-35620 GCA_963575035.1 Avahi laniger | reverse complement strand
CCCGCCGGGAATGCCGCTTGTCTGGCTGCTGCCCCGCCCAGTGCCCTCACCTGCCGGTTCCTTTGGTCCAGAATGCGTGAGATCTGGATTTTTTTCCTCCCCATCTTCGGCAGGTTGGGCAGAGTGACCTTGGTCTGGGGCAGAAGGAGGAGAGGACCCGTGGGTGGGTGGAGAGTGGGGAGGGATAGGTACCCCAGCCTCCCTCCCCGCCAGGCGCAATTCCCCACGAGGAGAAGGCTGACCAAGGATGGAAAAGCAGAGCACCGACGCCCCAGAAACAACACGAGCTGGCAACCGTGGGACCTCAGGTGAACCTGACCTCTCTGGGCCTCAGTTTCCCCATGTGTGCAGCAGGAATAATAGTGGCGTGCACTGCCTGGTGTTGTTGGGAGATAACATGGCTAAGCCTCGCGAGGCGCTCAGGTCTGCCCGGCACACAGCAGGCGCCACACACATGCTGCTCTTATGAACACCAGCAACGGCCCGGCGTCCTCCACAGGCCGGATCGGAGGCTTGTGCGATGCCAGCACCCAGCGGCACTCAGCGAACATCAGTCACTGAATCGGTGACCTGAGCCGCTGACCGTGACCGTGATCGTGACCGTGAACACGCACAGGGGCCTGCGCACGCTGAGCCGACGCACGGTGGGGGCATCTCATTCGATACCACGACAGGCCCCGCAAGCAAGATCGAGGCCCGTGTTCACAAAGAGACGCAGATTAAAACGTCGCGTTGAGATTGGAAAAAAAGACTAGAAGGAAATGCTCGCGGCAGCAGTCATTGCCAGGCGGGGGATCGTGAGTGACTTACCTTGTTTTTGTAAATGGAGGTGAAAGTCACATAACATAAAATTCACTTTTGTTTTGTTTTGTTTTTTTAGAGACAGGTTCTTGTTCTGTCGTTCAGGCTGGAGTGCAGTGGCCCAATGGTAGCTCACAGCAGCCTCCAACTCCTGGGCTCAACTGATCCTCCCACCTCAGCCTCCCAAGTAGCTGGGACTGCAGGCCTGTGCCGCCACACCTGGCTAATTTTTTTAATTTTTTGTAGAGTTGGGGTCTCACTATGTTGCCCACCCTGGTCTCAAGCGATCCTCTTGCCTCGGCCTCCAAAAGTGCTGGGATTACAGGCGAGAGCCACCGTGCCTGGCCTCGAAATTCACCACGTTAAAATATACAATTCAGCGGCATTTAGTGCATTCACGATGCCATGCAACCACTACCGCTATCTAGTTCCAGAACATTCTCATGCCCCCAAAAGGAGACCCCATCCCCATCAGCAGTCACCCCCCACTCCCCCTCCCCCGGCCCCTGGCAGCCACCGATCTGCTCCTGTCCCTGTGGACTGGCCTGTTCTGGACATTTCACATCAGTGGAGTCACGCACTGTGTGACGTTTTCAGTCCTTTTCTTTTTCCTTTTCAATTATCTGAATTTTCTAACTTTTCCCCTTTAATGATTATAAATTATTTTTGTTAAAAAAATTTTAACAGAGCTGCAGCCGCCACCCCACTGAGCAGACAGCCACCCCCAGGCCCCTGCGACCCAAAGGGGACATCCCCCTCTGTCAACGGGGCAACCACACTCCATCTCCCAGCCTCCACCATGTCCCAGGGGACGGAGGCCTCAGGCGAGTGGCCTCCCCGTGGCCACGCGGGCCTGTGCTCCTGCTGCCTCTGACCCTCACTCGGGGTGGCGCTCACCATGCGCGGCCTCTGCCTACGCCTAGGTTTGCCGTTCTGTGAACCGGGCGCGCAGCAGACCCCCAGGGAGAGCAGGACCGGCCAGGCGCCTGCCACAAGCCCGGCAATGAGCTCCCAAGACATCGAGGCCCCTCTCCGGGAGCCGTCACAGCTGCTGCGTCCCAGACCCCCGGCCCGAGCCGTCTGGGCAGGACCCTTCATCATCCCAGGGGCCCGGGGCGCAGAAGTGTGAGACACCTTGGCTGGCACGTGTGGCCTGCTGTGTGACCCCAGGCGCACCCTCTGCCCTCTCTGGGCTGGGTCTCTAAGCCACCACAGCTACGCAGATCTAAGGCTGGCAGCCCTAGCCACGCAGCTCCAGCTCGACATGCTAAATTTAACCTCCCGGGCTAATTTTAATCCCTGGCCGGAATCGGGTGCGTTCCCACGCTGGGATGGCCCCCACTCTGATGGGTCCCTAGGGTCCGGAGGGGCACACCGGCCCGGAGGTCCCTCCAGACACGCCCCCCCCATGCCCCGGGGTCCCATGAGAGCAGGGCCTGGGCCAACGCTTGGACCTGAGTCTCTTGGGCCTAGAAGACTCGACTCTGGCCCCTTCTCAGTCTGTCCCCATTTTGGAGACAGACACCATGGCTAGGGCAGGGGTCACATGACAGGGGGGTTGCCCGAGAGCCAGGAAGTCAGGGGGTCTCTCTGAACTGAGCCCCGAGAGCTGAGACAGGAGGTGAGTTCCAGGCAGGAGGAACAGCAGGTGCGAGGGCCCTGAGGAGGGTGAGAAACAGCAGCAAGGATGGAGTGAGGGGGAGGGCAAGAGGCCACAGCGTCTGGGCCACTCTGGGCCTTCCGAGTGTGGGGACAGCTGTGGATTTTGGTCTAAGAGTGACGAAAAGCCGTGACGGGGGTTTGACACAAGAAGGCATGGGGCTTCATTTAGCATTTTAAGAGTCAGCTTGTGGCTTCCACGGGGTGCAGGACTGTTGGGGACCAGGGTGGAGGTGGCAGGAGGCCGGACAGGAGGCCAGGGCTGTGTCTGTCTGGGCAGAGACTGAGGGTAGGGCCCTCTGTGCTAGGCCTGTGCCTTGTATTTTTTTTTTTTTTTTTTTGAGACTGAGTATCGCTCTGCTGTTGCCCTGGCTGGAGTGCCGTGGCATCAGCCTCGCTCACGGCAACCTCAAACTCCTGGACTCAAGCCATCCTTCTGCCTCAGCCTCCGGAGTAGCTGGGACTACAGGCATGCACCGCCATGCCCAGCTAATTTTTTCTATATATTTTTAGTTGTCCAGCTAATTTCTTTCTTTTTTTTTTTTTAGTGGAAACTGGGCCTTATTCTTGCTCAGGCTGGTCTCGAACTTCTGAGCTCAAACGATCTGCCCACCTCGGCCTCCCAGAGTGCTGGGATTATAGACGTGAGCCACTGTGCCCAGCCTACTCCTGTTGGTTTTGAGGAGACGGTTGCATATTCCAAGTAGAATATTCAAGAACATTGGAACATATTTGTCTGCATTTCATCATGGTCGTTGATTTGTAGGCCATCTGCATGAAAGTGTGAAAGGACATGGGAAAGGATGAGTGAGAATATATAGAGTGAGAAATTTAAGCAATTAATTATAATTTTTTTAAAAATCAAGAGGGGTAGCCCGGCTGTATCTTCAAGTTAAAAAGAAAATGTAAGATTGAAGGACATGGAAAAGTTGCATCACTTTGAAGGGAACAATGCTGTAGAATCCTACTAGCAGTGTTTTGATAAGGAGCTGAGATCATAAACAGGGATTAGCCTTAGAAAAGAAAAAAGGAAAAGTGACATATTTTGAGATGAGAAGGATGAAATATGAGAGAATTTATGTATAGGTATCTTTAGAGTCAAAAGAGAAAATCACCCGTTAAGTAAGGTGGGACAGGAGGCACAAGGGTGGTCACAGAGAATGGAAAAGGATGTGGAATAATTACTGTATGGCTTATATTAATATGTCAGGGAGTAAACTACATAGAGACACAATAATGTAGAATCTATACGTGACATCATTCTAAAGAACACATAATGGCTGTCTTGTATATACATTGGAAGATTCTGAGTGTTTACAGATGTATTGGCTAAATACGGGAAGAAATTAATTTCTCATTATGTTGTATAACATAATCCAAACGATTCTCTATCATGTAATACTGGCACGACAAGCATAAAAATGAATGCAGAGCCCATAAATAAGCATATAAAATTTAATAGATTATATAGTCATGGAGAATGAATGAAAGGAATATACATGATTAAAAATGATTCTGGTTTTTAAAGATAAGATGCAATAAAGCTTGAGAAGTGAAATGCTGATATTTTATGAAAACATTCCAGGTGATCCAGGAAATGTTGTATAAAGACATTAAAGCTCTGCTTGCTATATGTATGGCACCCATTTTAACACATTTTTTTTTCTGATTAAGTTTCTATGTGCTAACATTAGTTTTATGTTAACAGAGAGTTATGAAAGAGAAGAAATTTTAAAAATAACACAAACATCATCTTTCTAAAAAGAAAGAACAACTCAGTGATGATCTTTGATTCCTACTGATTAAATCACCTGATAATTCATTCTGTCTGTATAACAGAGTCAGATTTTACAGTGAGTGCTCAAAAATAATAACTGCTGTGCAAAAAAAAATAATGAAAGAAAAATGAAAGCGTAGATATTAGGGTATCATGATGGCACTTTTCACAGATGACTAGAAGTAGGCACTCAGTTATTATCTGCTAATTTTTCTCATTGTGAATAATTTAATTTTTAATGAGTTATCAGTCAACAATTTTAGAAGAGAATTTATTCATTATTTAGTGACTAGCTCTGAAATGTTATACTCCAGTGATTGATATGTTATGCTGAGAGGGTTTATGTCCTAAACAGTTTACTACTTCTCCCAAAGGTGCCCTTTCTTTAGTAAACGACTTTACCTCTCTAATGGGCTATGTTGTTTAAACATCAGAGTGACTGGATAGATTGAATTAAACATCCAAACAACTGAATCTGTTTTTTATTTGACCTGAATTATCCATATTGTCATAATATTATGTCCATTGTTCACGTGTAGACACAATTTTATCTGTCATCTATAAATATTGTTAGTCAATCCATATAACTCCTTAATGGATAAATGACAATATTGATACACTACTTCTAGATCCTTTGATAAAAAAAGTTACAGTATGTAACTTATATTTCCAGTGAGTACAAATGTCTGGATGCTATAAATTTATTTACAAAGAATTAGAATATACAAATATTCTAATATTTGTATTACTAATTTTATTTTATTTTGAATTACTAATTTTAAATCATCCCAAATGTAATATAATATCAAGTGTGGTATATATTTCCAGAATTTTCCATTAACTATTGATATTTTACTTCCCTAGGACAGTATACAAGCATACCAGGAAGCTGCAATTTTGAAACAAGTTTGGGAAACTGGACTATGGCCTGCAGCCTTACTCAAGACTCTGAGGATGAGTTGGACTGGAGCATCGGCACAAGAATTCCTGCTGGAGCATTGATTCCAGACTCTGACCACACGCCAGGTAAATCTGGTAGCGATACCCAGACCAAGAAATACACTCAGCTGGAAGCCTGCTGTAACTATTTGTGTGCATGTCAGCATGCATTCCTTATATCCATGTGTGGGTAGAGCTCATAGGACTTAGGAAAGGGGGAGATAATCCTTTCTATTGTAACCTCTGAATTACTAAATAGACCCAGAGCTGACATTGCTAAAACAAGGAAGCCCATGACATGTGTTTTAAGAGTCCCACAGATTTTATTCACTCTACCCAAAAGGTGTCATCAAAATCGACAACTGGGATGGGGTAGATGGGCGGCATTCAGATTAATAAATGCAATAAGCAAAGGTATACAGCTGGCAATTATAAGAGTTTTCCTGCAGTGATAATGGGCATTCAGCAGACCACCTATGTCATCCCCACACTCTGAAGTGCAGGAGCCGAGATATGAAGGTAAATGGTGATGAAACACGTGTGCATTGACAAAATCTTCACAAGTTTTGGTCCCTGCCCTGTGATTTCAGATTCATGCAATCTTGAAAGGCTTTACAGTTAATGGATTCAAAGTACAAATGAGCTTGCAGTCTTACTTACTTTTACCCAGAAGTCCTGCACACTCAGCACTTTTCTTAGAAATCTAACTTTTCTTAGGAATAAAAGTGGAATTAAAAAAACTTTATGAATTAACATTTAAATTGATGAACTTTGAGTAAAGCAGATTGTCCTCCATGATGTGGTCTCATCTAATATCAGTTGAAAGCCTGAATAGAACAAAAAACAACAGTTTTCCCAGCAAGAAGGAATTCCCCAACAGAATGTCCTTGGCCATCCTGAATGCACCTGATCTTGTCCAATCTGGGAAGCTAAGCAGGGTTGGGCCTGGTTAGTACTTGGATGGGAGAATGTCCTTGGACTTCATCTGCACCATGGGCTTTCCTAGGTCTCCAGCCTGCTGCGGCCCGCCCTGCAGATTTTGAACTTGCTAGCCTCCACGTGAGCCAGTTCCTTATGATAAATCTCTCTGAATGTGTAGACACGTCTTATTGGTTCTGTTTCTCAGGAGAACCCTGCCTAACACAATATTCTTCAAAATAATTGAAGCATATGTACAATGAAAAGAAACAAGATAGTATGGAATTAAAATAACTTTTCAAAGGAAAAATATACAAAGTTGGCTTAGCCATTACATGACTAGTGAAAAGAGTACATTAGTTTTATTATTTATATAATTCAGGCAGATTGAATATATTATGGTGTTCAATTGTAGTATGGATGTCCTTTCGTGTTTTAAAGTTTCTCCCTAATTCATCTTCAGATTGAATATTCTTTTTCCTTTTGACTTGCCAAGTTGCATATCCCTTTTCTTTCACAAGTTTTTGTTTTCGTCAAAAAACATAAAAATAGTTTATACTATATTATAGTTTAAACAGGAAAAGAATTAAGAAACTGAAGTGAGCAGTAGGAGTTAATATATAACAAAGGTAGATATTTTAATTCAGTGGGGAAAAAGATTTACTATTCAATATGGTGCTGTCATATCTGATTATCCACCTGGAAGGGTATAAAATTAAGCCTCAGCTTTACATCAAATATAGAAATACAGTCCAGATAAAGATTTAAATGGAACAAATAAAAACAATGAAACTCTTGCAAGAAAACAAAGAATAAATTGTGTGCAATTTAGAGGCGAGATCTAACTTCCAAAATCCAGAAGCCAATTTCTAAAGCAATTTAGAAAGCATCCTGGCCTCACAGACATAGAAGGACCAACACATGATGACTTTTATAAGGATATTCACTTCAGCATTGCTTTTCATCGAAAAAATGGGAAATAAGTGAATGCCCATCCCATGATCTTGTCTGTGTTCCTGTGTTCATTCGCTTATTTATCAAATGCAGGCACTTGTCTGGGACCTGTGGACACATCAGTGAATAAAACAGGCAAAAATATCTGCCACTGTGGCACTTGCCTTCTAGAAGAAGGGAAAAGATAATGGATAAACGTAATAAATCAATATTAATAAATTAGGTGTCTTGTTAGAAGTTGAGGGGAAAAAGAGAAAAGGAAATAGGAGTGGGAAAGTCAATGGATGGGTACGTGCCTTGGAGTTGAGGAGGATAATAATGTGAACAGGTTGGTCAAAATAGACCCTGCTGAGAAAAATGCCATTTTAAAGAAAGACTAGAAGAAAGTGAGGGAGTGAGCCATGAGCAAACCTAAGGGAAGACTGTTCCAGCCAGAGGTAGACCAGCCTGTGCCTGCCTAACATCCCTGGCCTCTACCAGCTGGATGCCAGAAGCCCCTCTCTCCCTCGTCGTGATAAGCCAAAATATCTTTGAAATTGTCCCTATCGAGAACCTAGAGGAACAGCCTGGAGGCCAGAGTAACCGGTTAAATCCACGACATGCAATATCATGTAGCCACTGAAACAAGAGTTTAGTCATATACAGTTAATTTGGAGCAATTTCCAAAAGATAATGTTGAAGAAGTAAAGAAATATACAAAATAATAATATAGTGTGATGCAGTTTTGTTAATGCAAACAATAACTAACCCCCCTTATCTGTGCATATATATAAAATTTGTACCTAGATATTATCGTGAGCATAGAGGAAAGGATACACATTTGTTTATGAACATGGATTACTTGGATGGGTGATAGGGTTGGAGTAGAGGAGAGGAGGAATAAATCCAAAATTTAAAAAGAAAGTAATTAAATAACAGGAGTTACACCTCACAAGAAAATCTAAAATACACAATGGTAGCATATTTATGTGTTTGTAGAAAATGTGGTGGATATTTTTAAGGTTTTCCACTTGAAAAGTCTGAACTATTGCTTTTTGCTTTTGATATTTATTTTTCTTTAATATTGCTTTCAATCAACTTTATAATAGTAAGAAATACATCTTTAAAAACCTTTTAGAATATAAATAAACAGGAAAAATATTTTCTGGTAATCTCAGTGCAATGATATAACTAACCATCAGTAATCTGTGTGTTTATATATACTATCATATTCTTTCTTAATGTACATATTTTCAAGTAAAAATGGGTTTCTACTTGGTTTAGTAATTTAAAAAATGTAATTAAACAAGTGTATATATAGTGAAATATCTTTAACAGCATAGTTTTTGTTACGGCAAAAAGTCTTCCACTTTGTGGATATATCAAAATTTATAAAATTATCTAATGGTAAACTCTTTTTATTTTGTAATGCTTTCATTACAATAAGTATAACAACAAAGAATTTACATGTAGATGGAAATTTTTATATACTTTTGTGATCAATCCTGAGGATAAATACATTTTTCTTTTCCTTGAGAAATTATGGGAAATAAACCGATTTTCATTTATTCTGCTGAGATCCAGACAATAACATGTAGATAAAAATGCCTGTGAATTCTTTAGAAATCATCTGCAGAAATCTTCCCTTATCCTAAGACAGGATTTGAAAACTACAGAGCATGTCTCCTGGCATAATATTACTAATGGTACAAAAGCTATTATAGGCTCAGTTGAGGAAAAGATAAAAGTATGATCAATAGATATGAAAAAGGTTACATCTACTGTTCGAAAAGAAAAACTTGAGTGATCAATTGATGCCTTTTAATGGGACAATTAAGGACTGTTAATGGGGGTATTTTTTTTTTTGCAGTTTTATAGCTTATGTAAGTTTGTTAAAGACAACATGAAAAGTTTTGAATCTGGGTATTTATGCAATATTATACCCAAGTAATGTTGTCCACAGATAAAGAAATCACTCTAACAGAATACTTTATTATCCTCCCTGTTAATCAGTTCTTGAGACAGTGCCTTTTTCAGAGTGCTTTCTTCAAAGCAGCCTGATTATATCATCCTCGATACACTAATACGGCTCAGTGAACTTGTTTAGGCATCTCTGAGACAATCGGCTGCTAAATAAATTGTAAAGACATTAATTAATTTTGACCCTCTGGGAAAAACAAAATTCTTTATGAGAAGGCCAACATATTCAAGAGCCTATGGTCTATCTAAGTATCACAGCATTTCTGTTAATTAAAACTATATTTATGGAGCTTTTCACTTATTGTTACCAAGATGAAGAATTAGATACGTAAGAAGGGCATTTTCAATGCCCAGCACAGGCCTATTTATGAGCCTTTTTGTTAACGTTGCTGAAGTTGGAGAGAGAATCTACAAACATCAATCGACTCTCTAGTCTATACTTGAATGGCATTTAGACTTAATATACATGAGATTTAATGGCAAGAGTGGCATTTGTGTAACATGAATTAATGAAGGCATAGCACATTAGGCTGCTGTCTCTTTTTTCCACTTCCTTCACTACTTTATTTTCTTTTGAATGGTATAATTGACCATCTCCACAATTACACTGTAAACTCTAGTTGGACAAGAGTCTCATCTTTTGCTATTTTTATATTCCCTCTATCATTTCAGATAAGATTGAATTGCACTTGATAAATACTTTTGTAGGTTGCATATTACTTGGAACTGTTCCCTATTGCATTTATTAACAGCAAAGTATTTCAGATTACTTAATTTCCTGAGTGCCTACTAAATACAACACATTGTATTAGGAACTGAGGATATGAATTAACTAGATATTTACTAAGTAAGAAATGGAATATGCTCACTGATATAGCACACATGCTTACTATTGTGCAATTCTATATTCACCACCCAAAGTCAAAAAATACTCCCAAATAATCTTAGTAATACTAATGCTTTTATGTGTGTAATAGCAGTGTAAGCCAGGAAGTGTTCAATAAATACAATTTAATTTGATACTTGGTCGATAACGTTCTGTAGGTTAGGCAAATAGTAACTGTATTTCCTGTTGGACAGACAGGACAGGCATTATTATTCCTGCATTCGATGAGGAGCACAGGCACTAAATGTATCTCTAAGCCCATATGATGAGTAACAAAGCCCGAGCCAAAACCCTGGTGTACAGATCGTAATCCAAGCCCTTTTTCAGAAGATTACTTTAGCATGTTCCTTCCTTGTATACAGCTCTGCCTGGATCCCTTTAACCTCCATTTTCAGGGCCACTGAACTTCAATTTCATTCCAGACTTTGGAGTAAAGGGAGATTCCTGTGTTCATTTGCTTGGGAAGGTTGGGCTAGGACAGGGATACAGAGTTTGATATATAAAAGCAAGCTCTCCCTCACATGTTTACCAGACTGTTATTCTTGGACTCACTCCAATCTTATTCACAAACATTCACATGTACACATACACATAAACACACACAGAGACATGCACATAAACACATGCACACACAGTCACACGCTCAGACACAGAGATAATAAGTGCATTGTAATATTTTTCCCAAGTTTCAATTTTTGAGGCATTCCAAGAAGAAAACAAGAGTAGGAGAGGAGGAGGAGGAAGAGGAAGAAGAAGAAGAAAATGGAATCAGAATGAATGGAGGAAGAAGGTCAGAAATCTTAGCCTAAAGAAACATGGTTCCCTACAGGTATTCCTAAAGAAGCTACACAGATATTAGAAGATCAAAGTAAAAAATACTGGTATGAACTGATTGTGTTGTCTTCCCACTTCCAAAATTCATATGTTGAAGTCTTAATCCTAACGTGATTTTATTTGGAAATAGGATCTTAAAATAGGTAATTAAGGTTAAAAGAAATCCTCAGGGTTGGATTTTAATTCAGTAGGACTGTTGCCCTCCTAAAAAGAGGAAGAGACAGCAGGGATGTGCATGTACAAAGGAAAGGCTGTCAGGTGGGACGCAGAGAGCAGTCATCCCTCTGCAAGCCAAGGAGAGAGACCTCCGAAGAAAGCAATCCTGCCCACACCTTGATCTTGGACTTTTAGCCCCCAGTATTGTGAGACAGTAAATTCTATTATTTAAGCTGCTCAGTCTCTGGTCTTCTGTGTTATGGAAGCCCTGGAAGAATGCTATAAATACTATGGAAGGTTGTGAAGAATTTTTCAGGGTAACTCATTCAGAACACCTGGGAGAGTTGGGAACTTGGACCCCCACCTCATATCTCCCAACAGCGACCATTGCTTCCAAACACAGCTGCTCGCAGAAGTGGCTTTTTCTCTCAGGATAAAAGCAAGGAACTGCTGTCTAAAGAAAATTGAACATCCACCTATAAAAAGATAATCATAAGATAATTACAGCCTGAAAAGGAGGCAGTGTCACACTTGGGGTTACCCAGTGCAATAGAGTGATTTTCAACCTTGACTGACTATTAGCATCATCTAGGGAGTTAAAAAGAACTAATAGCTGGAATCCACCCACAAAGATTCTGATTTAATTCGCCTATGTTCCGGCTTGAGCATCAAGATTTCTAAAAATCCTTCGTGGAATGCTAATGGGTAGTCAAAGTTGAGAACTCCGGCCCTGCAGGGAAGTCTACTTCTCTACATGGCCGACCTACACAGACAGCACGTGCTGCTCATTCTCCCAACCAAAGAAGTCTGTTTCAAAAACAGTTCTGTATAACAGCTGTAGAAATTCCTTGTTTTGTCCTATACTGAGCAACAAAAGCTTTCAACAAAAAGTATAAATGGATAACCAAGAATCACCATGCATTTTAAAACAACCAATATCATGAAAGAGAAAGTTGAGGATGTGAAAAGAGAACAATTATCCCTGGAGGACATAGATAATTCAGTGAAATGGACAAAAGTCATATTTCTCATTGCTCTTTAGAAAACTACTGCTATGTTTATTTGGTATCTAATCTTATGAGCCCCATCTCATCCAACTTCTCATGTACTTAGGGTGAAAGCTGCCAATCATATGCACCCTTAGAAGACTTTGATTTGGAAGCGAGTTTCACTCATCCTCTTCCATTTTCCCAGTGTGCTCCACAAATATAACCATTCTTACGTGCACCATGATGTAAAAAATTACTTGTATATATTTAAGTAAATATTTAAATATAGATAGTTATGTATTTATATATTAACATAAATATATTTCTACTGGCTGAATATTTAATTACAATAAGGAAGTATAGTTAATTTTTAAGTGTAATATGCTACTCATTAAAAAGTAATCCTTATAGAAATATATACTGAAGAATTTAATGATGATCCAATTTGATATCCAGGTTTGTTTTCAAAGAATCCAGGGGCGTTAAGGATATGGGTGGGAATATAGATGAAGAAAGATTGACTGGGTTGAAAATTGTTAAAGCTGGGCTTTGGGTAGGTAGGAGTTCATTATTCTCTTCTTTCCACTTAAGTGTAAATTTAAAATTTTCCAAAATAGAGATACTTAGAAACAATGTTTGTTTGTTTGTTTGTCTATAATGCCAAAAGGTTTTATACATGAGACATGATACAGTGAAAAGCCGGTGAATGAGTCGATTCTTTTAGAATCTTGGAGGAGAAGATTAAACCCAGAATAAATAATCTGAAAACTTTTTAGATCAATTATTCCATCATTTTATAAGCATGCAGACATCATAGTTTCTCTAAACAAATTTACTAAATGCATACTTATTTACAGAATTTATTTCACAGTAAAATAATGAACCATTGAATGTATCCATTTCTATCTTTCCAAAGTCTTGCCTCCTTGAATTTACTCCCTTTTTAAATGTCCTTAAACTGCCACTCTGCCATTGCATCACACCTTTTGTCTTTGAGCATCACAATACTCTCCTTCCTTGACCAAAAAACAAAACAAAACAAAAACCTAACCTGAGCTTAGCTTCTCTTCGAATGATTGTTGTTTTTTTTTATTTTTTTAGGTCAAATGACCATTCTCCATGCACTGTTTGCATCCCCTCCTCGCTACCCACAACTTCCTGGGTGCCCTACAATCTGTCTTCTGCAAAAATGTTATTTCTTCAACAAATAATTATTGGTCACTCACTCTTGGTTACTGATCTATGCACTGTAGAGATAATGACTTAAAAAACAGCCTCTTCCTTCATAGATATATTCTAGATCTCTTCAAGGATGTTAATGATTTTGTAATCATAATGATCTCATTTTTGTTGTTATATGCATTGGACACCACTGATCAATCTGCACCTTTTTTCCCCCTATTGTTATATTGTCTCTAATGCTTTTTATATTCCTCCTTCTAAAACCTAAATGTGAGCCTTACCCAGTATTCTGACTTTGGCCTTTTTACATCTCTTCCTATACTTCTTGTTTGCTCAGGGTTTTTATTTTCTCATTGTTCAAAATGTGCTCATTCCTGCATGCGGCTGGTCTTATTTCCATATTCACAGCTTATACTTTCAAATGCCAGCCAGGTAACTAACTGTGAGTACCCGAAGTCACACACCCACCCTTATACTTACCTTCCTTGCAGAAACAATCTCCTTCTCTTGACCCTAGATTTTCCTTTATTGTCATCATCACTGTTCACACTGTTAATTCTCTCAATTTTAAATTCTTTCAGCTCTTTATTCTCAACTAATTATATGTTTTCATATCTTTGTATTTCCACTTCTGTCATCCAGACTCACTTCTGGGCTATTGTGGATGTCAAGGCAACTCATCTAGAATGCAAATATTCTTCCAAACCAGGCCACTCTTCACACTGATGCGAAGTTAATATTCCTAATTGGTGACTCTGGGTCCTCCAAGTAATCAGAGGTTTCTTCATTTCCTTTTAGTTTGTCATCAAGGGCTATCTGCTTTCTTCCCCAAATTGCATTTCTGATTTCAATTCTTACATTATTCTTCTACAGATTCTGTGATCTTGTACGTCCAATGTGCTTTGGGTGTTTTAAATGTCAACATTTGGTTGTATCGTTGTTTTAGTATGACTTGTAATTTTTTTTATAACAGACTCTATATACTGGGTAAAAGGGGCTGAGATAAATAGACCTTTAGGATGAGGTTTTATGTTTCTCTGATTAGGAGTAAGATTGTGTTTACTTGCTGCTATAGCTGTAGGTGTCAAAAGGGAAAAATTCCTCTGGCATCCTTGTTTTTGTCTTCCTATTGTATTTGAGTTTCGCTAGAGGCTTCTTCTTAAATAAGGACTGAAAGATGATCTTTCAGTTGTATTCCCCTGTTATTATACATCGTTTATTAAGAATTTCCTCATTTACCAAGCTGAAGCCATCTTTCACTTATTGAACTACATAGCATTTATGATCTATACCAATATTTGATAACATATGCTCATAAGAACACAAATGAGTTGTAAATCATTATTTTATTCCCACTTGGTAGGTGATGAATATGAGACACAGTGGGAATTTAGGGGTTTTCCCACAGTCGCAAAGCTTGTAAGTGTCAGAGTTTGGTTTTGAACCTAGGGTAGTCTGACTCAGAGCTTGTCTTCCAAGCAGTCCATATTGTTAGTTTGTATTGTAAGATTCTTTTTGGGGTTGCTTCCTATTTTCCTAGCCATATCTTGTCCACCTCTCTACGTGTAAGTGGAAGACATGGTGCCTTCTCTACTTCTCTATAGTAGTTATTCAATCAATAACTTGCAATTGTCTTATTTCCACTGGTAGAGTCATCTTTATATCTATTCTCTAAATTTCCCAGGAGAGTAGCACTAATTCGCAACTATTTTCTAAGGACTTTATGTGTAGTATATCATTTAATTTTTACCACAGCCCCATGAGGCGAAAGAACCTACTATAATTATCTCTTATTGCTTCTGAGTCCTAGAGAATTTAAATAGATTGCGCAAGGTCACACACCTAATAAGAAGTAGAGTTAGGATTCCAATCAAATCCTATAGCTTCAGTGTCTGCAGACTTAACCAGTGGACAGTCCTATTTACAGCTTCTGTTCATTACATATTCATTAGAGGAGTCTGATAATATCTTTTTCAGTTTCAATGAAAGTAAGTGTTCTTCTATTCTTATTTGCTTTCACACTCCTTTAGGTAAAAAGGATCTGAAATCTAAATGAAGTCAAAGCTCTTCTAAAGTAGTTATCACATATCATTTACCTACATAAAAGGGTTTATAATTTCTTTTATTAGTTTTTACTTCATGCATGACTATGAAGTGAGTTTTCTTTGTAATCTCAATTCGGCAAATAAAATCAAGTTACAGAAATTAAGACAATGCATGTTTCCAAAGGCATACTGACAAATAAATGACCCATAAAGAGTTTCTTCAGGGTTCTCTGAGTATGAGGATTAAGAGGTTCAAAAATCCCTTGTTTCTACCTGGATTTATAGGGCGTGCCAACCAATTTCATTTATACATCATCTTTGTGTGATTGAGGTATTGTTGCTGCTGAATATATTAGGAGCTTTCAAAATAAGATGACTCTACCTTGGGTTGGCATGCCATAACCAGAAGCCTCATTTTTATATAAGATTAATGTGTACTGAGGGGGAAAATTCATAATATAGCATTAAAATGAGACATTCTGGTGAAAAATGTTTTTTATTTAAATATGTAATAATTCATCTCAAAAGAGAATAATGTCTAAAGAATAAACTACTGAAAATAAAAATCATAATCTAGTCATTGTGTAGGTCTTCAAAATGCAAATAGACATAATGTAATGACAGACATTTTTGTCAAATGCTTTGAGAAAATTTCATTCAGCTTCTGAGACACTGTGTCTATAGTTTCCATTTTGACAACTGTGAGGAAACTTATGTTCTCTCACTGAATATGTTTACATTCCACAGCCTTTAAAGATTGCAGACACAAATAGCCAGCACCTTAGAAATCTGGGGGAAAAAAAAAATGAAAGCATGAAAAGAGATTGAGGGCATTTCAACTGATAGTCATTACATACCCTTCTATTTAGAGTGAGGGACAAGCAGAAATTATAGAGTATGTAGAGGCAGGCTGAGTAAGTCTGATGATGAAGAAGGGAGCTTTTGCTGTTTTGAAAGAGAAGCACATTGCATAGCATTGTCAAAAACCATTAGGCACATTTATTTTATGAACAGTAAAAAAAAAAAAAAAAAGACTAAATTGCCTTCAATTTAAAGCAAGGAGTGAATTCAGATCACTTGAAGTGGGAAATTGTCTTTTATGATTTGACCCTAATACAAGTAAGTATGATTCTTCTAGGGCACTGGAGCAGTAAAAATAGAGCTTTCTTTTAAAATTATTAACTGTTCTTTTTTTAAAAAAAAAGTCAAATTGATTACTGATTACTTTATATTATAATAATTCAATGAAATCTTTTCAAAATCTCAAGATTTTAGCGCATCACACCTGAAAGACAAATTAGAATCTTTACTCTCTGCTCTGAAAAAGAATTTCATGAAGCATAGTGATGAATTCTGAATGTGGCTAGTACATTTTTGATATCAAATAACCATTGTGATTTAAGGAAAGTATACTTTACCATGCTGAATTTACACTATTTGTATTTGACTTTAAGTGTCCCCAATTTGCAAAAGTGTGTGCATTTCTTTAAAGAGTCTTTAAGTAAAAATTGAATATTAATTGGAAACCTCTATCAGCACCTGATTTTTGCTAATTAAGAAGTGGCACATAAAATCTGTACCCTAGGAATCTTAAGAACTTATAAAACCTGTACAAGCAAAAGTGAAGAATTAAACTAAAAGTGTACAGAAAATATTTGGGGTCAGAGAGTGTGGGGAAAGGTAAAATTCAGACATATTTTTATGAATGCCCTGTTCCAGAGTACATTTAGTAGTATTAAAATATGATAGATTTTACAAAGTTAATTGAATGCATTCTAATATATGAGAGTTAAGTAGCTTTTAGAATGGAAAATAGTAAGCTGTAAAACAGTCCAAAATCAAACAAATAAAAAAATTTTGCGATGAATATCTGTCCTATGAATGTTATTGATTTCACAGAGTCACATATAAAATAAATAAAGGGAAGTGGTTTAGTGATTTACCATTGAATTCTAAATATTTTGTGGCAGTTGAGACTTTTAAGCTTTATTATCTGCATTAACAAATTCTGCAGTTTGTGTGGGACATTGACCTTCCCCAAGGATTTTGCTAGATATAAATAGGTAGTTTTCAATAAAGCTACTAAGAGTTTATAAATGTTTGGAAGTGGGTCTAGTCTGAGCTTGCTAGATAAAGAATGAGTCTATTTCTAAAAGTATAATTTAATGTAAGGTGTTATAACTTTGAGATAAAGTACGTAGTTTCTGGATAATTCATATATTTCTATTTTAATTTTAAGAAGCTAAGCAACTCTTCACCTTGATGATTCTCAAAATAAACATATGGCATCAGAACAAGTCTGTCCCCCTAACAAAGTCAAATTTAGATATGCTGGAGTTTCAGAATTAAAAATCACCAAAGACCACATTTGCAATGACATCTTCTACATTTCCAGGCAAATGTTTGCTTTCTTAAACTTTAAAATGAATATAATTTCACATTGACGCACATTAATACCTCAGCCAGGAATCAGCTTTCTGACTTTTGTGTTAGACTGCAGGGTTCCGTAAGACCAAAACTGAATATGCAAATTAGAAGATGCTAGGTGGGTTATTCTTTGAAGACTCAGCCCAGAATCCCCTAACTAATCATTGGAATTAATAGCTTTGATGTTGAGCCTTACAGGACATTGTTTGTCCTGCACTGAAATAAATATGCTGCAGTGAAATGGTAGATTATTTTTCCCACTGAATTTTTTTTACATTGTATATCATGATAGAGCCCTAAAATACAAACATTATATTGTCCAACATCCCTTTCTGTGATGTCATATCTTTGCTAAGATGGTTTTCATAGGTGCTATGATAGAAGCAAGTACTGGGGAAAATAAATGTGGACTAGGAAAGGAAGGAGGTGATGTTCAGTCTGATTTCAAATTTTGAGAATGTGTCTAGTGCCCACCAGGCACACATTCTGTTAGAAAGAATGAAGTAATAAAAGTGTTATGGTTTCCATTCGTGTGTACTAGTTTTTCAAATGTCCACAGTGTTGTTAGACTGTTAACGAGTTTTAAGTGGTTCGACTTAAGTACTTAATAAACAAAATTGAGATATTGCTTCTGGCCTGAAGTGTCATGAAAAAATGACTGAGACTCTAAGGATGCTGTCACTTGAGTCACTTTGGAGCCTGCAGGGCAAGGCAATGGGTAGAGCACTTGATTAGACTTAATTCTGGCTGCTGTGCAAACCTAAACTAGCCTTTTAAAATTAAATATTACAGGATGGGCGCAGTGGCTCACGCCTGTAATCCTAGCACTGGGAGGCCGAGACGGACAGATCGTTTGAGCTCAGGAGTTTGAGACCAACCTGAGCAAGAACGAGACCCCGTCTCTACCAAAAATAGAAAGAAATTAATAGGACAGCTAAAAATATATAGAAAAAATTAGCTGGGCATGGTGTTACGTGCCTGTAGTCCCAGCTACTCGGGAGGCTGAGGCAGGAGGATAGCTTGAGCCCAGGAGTTTGAGGTTGCTGTGAGCTAGGCTAACGCCATGACACTCGAGCCTGGGCAAGAGAGTGAGACTCTGGCTCAAAAATCAATCAATTAATTAATTAAATATTACGTTAAAATTATTCAAAAGAAACATCTGGAGTAAAGTTCTAATGAATTAATATTTATGAAGTTAGAAAAATAAATTTACTGAAATACAAAATTTTAAATCAGAATTCAATTTCTAACTTTGCAAATTGGTTAAATTCGTGTCAGTGAACCCAGTTACTACTATTCCTACTGTTCGAAATATTTGACTTTCAACATCAGATTAGCACTACAGCATGGAAAAAGAAACATTTAAAGTCTGAGTTAAACAGGATCTGCTTTAAGATTGAAGTCCATTAGTTCTCATTATGTATGTTACACCATTTAAGAGCTGAGCTATAAAATATAAAGGTTTTATATAAACATTCTAGTGAATTAACTAGTTATTTGGGATCAGTTCAAGGCTATTTCTTCACATCCAATAGAGGATGAATAGATTCCATATTTTCAGTTAAGCCCTAGCTATATAAGAAAAGTTATTATTATAACTCTTGAGTTATATCATATTTTTCTTATTGAGGGTAATATTTTAAAGTTTATCTGATAAAGTGCAGTCTAAATGCATTGGAAATGCTCAAGTGTGTAAAAGGCAACAGGATGAGGAGAAACCCAGATGTTCTTATTTAATTAAAGTTAGCATGGATTTAAAGAAAGAACATTTTTAATGAATAAGCCAAAGTTCTTAGTAGATTGGACAGATGGAGTCTAGGTATATCTTGGCTGTGCATGTCACATGTGTTGTTATTTTCCAAATAAGAAAACAAACAAGCGCTATTCCTGGAATGAAATGTGAAACTTAGAAAACTTTTTTGTGACCAAATTAAAAATAATGCATTCAATTTTCCTAACCCAGTATTTGGTAGCACATACAATATATTTCTAAGGCCAGTGAGGATAGAAAACAGCTTACTGATGTTTCAGGGAGACTTTTCAAGTTGTTTCCACTTGTACTCTTTTGTATTGAGGAAGATTTTGCTGCAATAATTCTCAGTAGTTGTTTCTTGGTTATTTGTCTTGACTGCTTTTTTTTTTCTTTTGCCAGAACCTTATGAAGGGTTCTAAGTGAAGAGAGGTATTTTCAGTAAGGAACTTTTTTTAATAGATATAAGTCATTACCAATTTCCAGTCTAGCATGTAAGCAGCTTAAAAGGCATGAACAAACTGAAAATCAACAAGTCTTCTTGATCCGTAAGAGCTGTGGTCTCCAACCCCCAGTATTGGTCAGTGGCCTGTTAGGAACCAGGCTGCACAGCAGGAGGTGGACAAGCAAAGCTTCATAGGTATTTACAGCTGCTCCCCATTGCTCACATCACCTTCTGTGCTCCGCCTCCTGTCAGACCACCCCCAATCCCCCTTCATGAAAAAATTGTCCTCCATGAAACCTGTCCCTGGTGCCAAAAAGGCTGGGGACCACTGCTTAGAGAATGGAGTTCACAGGGCAAACTACTACCCTCAACATTGAAGAGACAAACAGGCAGATACAGAGAATGACAACTTACTGGAGCAGAAGCCCATAGACAGAAACATCTTTGGGAACAAGTATCAGGGTAGGAAATCATAATTTGTAAATGGCAAATTGCTGCAGGCTTAATGTGGACAAGTTTAAGCAATAAAAATTTTAGGAAGACCCAGTCTCAGGGGGCCCACACATTTTTGTGAATTTTATCTGCAGAAGCTCTATCAGGTTCTCACAGCTAAGATCAGAGAAAAATCCTCTCAGCTGTCAACAAGGGAAGAGGAAACGTAGCCATTTAGAAATATTCCCAGAGCATTCTGTTCCTCTTAACAAGGCCTGACCTCAAAAGAATCTGTTTTACCAGAACCTAACTGACCCAGAGGAATGGAAATCCAAACTGTGTTATAAGAGATGGGAGGCATGAAATGGGAATACTCTTTTACGCAGTACTTGCACGACTCATGAAGTGGTATAATGATATTTAAGAGAGAACTTGGATTAGGAGTTGTAATGTGACTGCAAATTCAAGGTCAACCAATATACAAAGTAAAAATAAAAAAAATGTATAATTGATATGCTAAAAGAGGATAAAAAATAGAATCAATTGAAACCAGAGCAGACAGAAAAAAAGCATAGAAGAAAAAAAGACAGAAAAGAGTAATGAATAGAAAACAGTAACAAATATGGGAGATATTAATCCAACTATATCAATAATCACCTTAAGCACTAATAGTCTAAATTCACCAATTAAAAGATAAAGACAGAATAGATTAAAAAAATGTCTCAACTATATATTGTCAGTAAAAAAAAAAAAAAACCCTACATTTAATATAAACATACAGATGGATTAAAAATAAAGGGATGGAGAAAGATACACCATGCTAACATTAATCAAAAGAATTTGGTTACTCAGACAAAGAAGACTTTGGATCAAGGAAAGTTATCAGGAATAAAGAGGGAAATTATTATACATAATGATAAAGAGATCATTACTCTAAGAAGACAAAACAACCCTTAATGTATAAATGCCTAACATCAGAATATCAAAATACATGAAGCAAAACCTGTTAGAACTTCAAGAAGAAATAGATGAATCCACTATTATAGCTGGAGATTCAAACCCATCTATTGCTAATGGACAGATCCAACAAACAGAAAGTTGGGAAAGACAGAGTTGAACTAAACAACACCATCAATCAACGGGATGTGAGGATCTAGACTACTTCATCCAGCAACAGAATATACGCTCTTCTCAAGCTCATGTATAACAATCATCATGACACTCTATATCTAGACCATAAAACATAACCTGACAAATTTTAAAGGAATAGATATATGCAAGGTATGCTCTCAGACAACAATGTAATTAAGGTAGAAATCAGCAACAGAAAACTCCAAAATACTTGAAGATTAAATGAAAGACTTCCAAATAATACATGAGTCAAAGGAGACGTCTGAAGAAAATTTTTAAATATTTTGAACTAAATTAAAAATATATATAACAACATTATTTGTGGGTTTCAGCTAATGTAGTGTATTCAGGGTAATTTTTGGCATTGAATACACACAGTTGAAGGGAAGAAAGATCTAAGATCAATAATCTAAGCTTATGTCTTAGGAAAAATGAGGAGTGGCTGAATCCAAAGCAAGCAGAAGAAAAGAAATAATAAATATTAGGGCAGATATTAATGAAATTCAATTAGGAAATCAATAGAGAAATATCAATGAAACTAAAAGCCAGTTCTTTCAAAAGACCAATAAGATTGAAAGCCTCCTAAGCCAAGTTAATTAAAATAAGAGAAGACACAAATTACTATCAGAAATAATTAATATCAGAAATAAAAGTCATTATAACTGATCCCTGAGTACTAAAATGATAATAAAGGAATGTTATGAACAACTCTATGCCCACAAACTTGGTGACCAGGATGAAATGGAAAAATTCCTTCAAAATGCAATCTACCAAATCACACAAGGATAAATAAGCTATCTGTATGGACCTCTATCTATTAAAGAAATTGCATAAGTGATTAATAACCTTCCACAACTGAAAGCCACAGGCCCATATATTTCACTGTAAATTCTCCCATGCACTTAAGGAAGAAATTGTAACAGTTCTCTATAATCTATTCCAGAAAATAGAAGCAGAGGGAACACTGCCTAACTTATTTTATGAGACCAGAATTACTCTAAGACCAAACAGAAAAAGGCATTACAAGAAAGGAAAAGTACAGAGCAACATCTCTCATAAACATAGATATAAATCCTCAACAAAATATTACCAAATCTAATCAAACAGTAAAAAAGAAAAAAACTTATGCACCATGACCAAGTAGAGTTTATTCTGAATATGGTAGGCTGGTTCAATATTCAAATATCAGCACAATCTATCACATCAGCAGGCTAAAGAAGACAAATCACATGATCACATCAATAAATGCAGAAAAAGTGTTTGTCAAAAGCCAACATTCATAATAAAAATCCCTCAGTAAACTAGGAATTAAGGAGCATTTCCTCCACTTGTTAAAGAACATCTACAGAGAACCTACAGCTAACATCATTCTTAAAGATGACAAACTAGAAGCTTCCCTGGTAAGATCAGAAATAAGACAAGGATGCCTGTTCTCAACACTTCTAATTAGCAGTGTCCTGGACATTTTAGCTAATGTAATCAGACAAGTAAGGAAAACAATAGCACCCAAAAAAGAGAGAAATACTTAGATATAAATTTAATTAAATAAGTACAAGATCTATATGAAAAAAACTATGAAACTTTGATGAAAGAAATCAAAGAAGATCTAAATAAATGGAGAGATATTGTATGTATGTGAATAGGAAGACTCAGTACTTTAAAGATGTCATTTCTTCCCAACTGGATGTCTAGATTCAGTGCAATTCCAATCCCAGCAAGTTATTTTGTAAATATTAACAAACTGATTCTAAAGTTTATATGGAAAGATGAAAAACCCAGAATCGCCAATGCAATATTTAATAAATAATAATGCATCAATATTGGCTGATTAATTGTAATAAATGTACCACACTAATAATGCAAGAGGTTAATAATAGGCAAATTTGGGGGGGATGTTCTTTTGGGTAGATGCCCAGTAATGGGATTACTGAATCAAATGGAAGCTCTTCTTGTATCTCTTTAAGGTATCTCTATATTGCTTTCCACAGAGGTTGCACTAGTTTGCAGTCCCACCAACAGTGCATGAGTGTTCCTATCTCTCCACATCCACGCCAACATTTACTGTTTTGGGACTTTTTGATAAAGGCCAGTCTCACTGGAGATAAGTGATATCTCAATGTGATTTTGATTTGCATTTCCCTGTTGATTAGAGGCGTTGAGCATTTTTTCATATGTTTTTGCCCCATTATTCTGTCTTCTTTTGAAAAGTTTCTGTTCATATCCTTTGTCCACTTTTTGATGGAGTTGTTTGATTTTTTTCTTGTCAAACAAATTTTTAAAAAGGGGAGAAAGAGACGTAAATGATTGAAATCATGAGAATTGTTCCCTGTAGGCATTTCTAATTTTCAACATATTAAATTAAAAAGAAGCCTTCCCAAGTGAGTTGCAGAATGTTATTATTACCACCTGGAAGGTTATCATGTATGTATCCATAAAGATGAAAGGGAAAGGCATATATAGTATTATATTTGAAGAAAATATAACTTTTTATAAGTAAAATAATATCTAAATATGGCAGGGGGCAATACTTATATAAAATTGAATAGAGCAATAAAGCCCTGATGATATAGTTGGAAATCTAAAACTATTTGCATATCACTTATGTCATCATTGTGAATTTAAAACCATATACTTGACAATAAAATATGTTATATAACGTAATGTCCAATATTTCGTCAGTATAACCTAAGAAATTTCCCTTGGAAATTACTGTATTAAAGAGAAAAAGTCATTTGTATCTCATGATACTTACTGAAAGAGGCTTTAGAAAACATTAGCAAAACATTAGCAAAACATACTCTGTTTCATGAGGCATTGTTAATTAAAATGGGAAATACTGTACAGAGATTAGCCTCTGAAAATCACTTTTCCTGAAAACACATGAGAAGCAGACTAATCTTAATACTCTAAGATACAACTGAAATGATATTATATACTGTCTTTCACTAAGCAAGTAATACATGCAGAGCAAAAGCTATTCTGTCATATTAAAAAACTTTAAGTGTGGCTTATATCTATAATTTTCTTATAATCTCATCCTGAATGGAGCTTCATTAAGCAATAGTAATTACAGAAGAGGTAATATACTTGCAATAGTTATTTGTTTATAGAAAATATAAAAAAAACTAATAAGAGAATGAAAATACTTAGTCTGACAAGGAAAGTTTTGTTTAAACTTCTGTATAGAAGTAAAATAATGGAAATTGAAATGAATCCTTATTAGTTATTTTAAAAATGTTACTACTTATTTTCCTAAGAGCAAATTAAGCAAACAATCATTTTCCAGTAACTTCTAAACTTCTGAATCTTGGGTCTAATTTTAATTCCTGGGTGTGTCACATGTTTGACAGATTAAGAACATTTTTCTGTTTAAAACAGTCTTTATGGAGATTGCATTTTTTTGAGAAAAGACAAAAAAAATACAAGTATAGTGTAGAGAGTTTAACTGCTTGAAGAAAGATGTAAGGAGAGAGAAAGACTATTGGAGAAGGGAGAGGGTTGCTAGGATATGTAGGAAATACTCTCTGATAACTGTGCATGTTTTTATTTGAGTACATGCCATGTTAACATATGTGTGTTAAATGTCAAGATAAAATATATCTAATCAAAACATTTATTATTGAACTTTGATTAAATATATTAGCTTATTTATAGATTTTTTTCTCATTTATGAGAGAAGGGTTTGCTCCCCAAGGATAATAGTGATATGTTACTTACTTTTTTTGGGCGAAATATAGTGTGGTAAAAATATAGTTGTAGAAGATGAATGAAAATACAGGTGCCTCACACCTGTAATCCTAGTACTCTGGGAGGCCCAGGCGGGTGGATTGTTTGAGCTCAGCAGTTAGAGACCAGCCTGAGCAAGAGCGAGACCCTGTCTCTACCAAAAATAGAAAGAAATTAATTGGACAATTAATAATATATAGAAAAAATTAGCTGGGCATGGTGGCGCATGCCTGTAGACCCAGTTACTTGGGAGGCTGAGGCAGAAGGATCGCTTGAGCCCAGGTTTGAGGTTGCTGTGAGCTAGGCTGATGCCATAGCACTCTAGCCCAGGCAACAGAGTGAGACTCTGTCTCAAAAAAAAAAAAAGAAAATACAGAGAAGCCCTAACCAAACAGAAGTGAAAAGATCAATAACCTAGCAGAGTGTATGGAAAAATATTCTTCAAGGAGAGTGTTTGAAGTTCCCTTTTCTCCTTTCTGCATTGAAATTTAGCAATTTATGAAAACAAACCTGAAGTATATACTTGTCATGCTGTGATACATTTCTCCTTATTTTAGGTATTACAAATACAATAATCAGGCATATTTTTAACCTCTTTTCACCTTGTTTGAAAAGTATTATCTAACTAGGTCTTTACAGAGTTTGCATTTTATTTTGAGAAAAGAAAATAATACAAATACAGTGTAGACAATTTTACTGCTTGAAGAAGATGTAAGGGGAGAAAAAGAGAGAAGAGATTTGGAGAAGGGAGAGGGTTGCTGTGATATTTATGGGATGTTCTCTGATAAAATGACATTTAACCTGAGATCTGGATAAACCAAGGGAAATTTCAGAGAATGCCATCACTGGGAAGCAATAATAACAGTTTCAAAGGCTCTGAGTTGGAAGCGTGCCAGTCATGGTTAAGAAACAATAAATAGTCCAGATTAATGAGTCTGTGAGGGAATAGTCTTAATAGATAAGATAAGAGAAGTAGCCAACTCAGGCGACTGGGAGAACACAGAGGTGTCAATTACTGGATTGTTACTCTCTGCTGGGAGAGAAGCAAGTTTAGAATTCAAGAGTTCAGCTTGGAAAATTAAAGTTTGAAATATCTATTAAACCACCAACTAAATATGTCCCACAGATGGATATCAATGAGTCTGGAAGTCAGAGGAGATACAAAAGTTGTCAGTCATGAAATGAACATGGAACTGATAGGGACTATGTATGGAATGAGTATAAAGGGAGAAGAAACAAGACTTACAAATATTTAAAGGTCAGAAAAATCGGGGGTATCTCGCTAAAGAGACTGAAAAGGAATGAGAGGGAGTGCCTGAAGCCAAGTGAAGAAAAGATTGCCAACAGGAGCGGACGCTAATGTGCTAAGTGCTACTGATAGGTTGAAGAAGTATGGACTGATAATTGACCAATGTGTATTTGGCAAAATCAAGGTCACTAGTGACCTTCGGAGAAGTGGTTTCAGTGGAGCAGTGGAAACAGAAGTCTAACTAGAGGTTTTCGAAAAAATGGTTTAAATAATTCTTCGGTGTTTTTCACCAAAATAA
Source organism: Avahi laniger (assembly GCA_963575035.1). Classification (NCBI taxonomy): domain Eukaryota; kingdom Metazoa; phylum Chordata; class Mammalia; order Primates; family Indriidae; genus Avahi; species Avahi laniger. Next base: position 9,063 of record CAUYSK010023527.1, on the reverse strand, counting down.
CACTGTGTCAGTGAGCAGCAAAATTCAGGGCCAGAAAGAGAGTGGTGATGATTAGTTTAGGAATTGGGCATGTGTGTTCACATGTATTAAAGACAGGTCTATTACTAAGGGGAATAATCTATGAAAGAGAGAAGTGCAGATAGAGCAGGAGAGAGAATGAACATAATGTATTGTTTTTAAATTTTGTATCATTTTTTACTGTTGTGTTATATTTTATTTCTTTTCAAGTATTTTAGAGCTACAGTTGGTTGATTCCACGGATGTGGAACCCATGGATATGGAGGTCCAATGGCATAGAGATAGATAGATATAGATACACAACTACTTTAAGCAATATATACAGTCATGTGTCACTTAGTGATGGGATTATGTCCTAAGAAATGCATCATTAGGCAATTTCGTCTTGGGTGAACATCATAGGGTGTACTTACCCAAACCTAGATGGTATAGCCTACTACACACCTAAGCTGTATGGTAGAGTCAATTGCTCCTTAGCCTCAAATCTGTATAGCATGTTACTGCACTGAATACTGCAGGTAACTTTAACACAATGGTAAGTATCTGGATCTCTAAACATATCTAAACATACAAAAGGTATAGTAAAAATAAGGTATAAAAGATAAAAAAAAATAGTACACCCGTATAGGGTACTTACTATGAATGGAGATTATAGGACTGGAAGTTGCTCTGGGTAAGTCAGTAAGTGAGTGGTGAGAGCACATGAAGGCCTGGGATGTGATTGCATACTCCTGTAGATTTTATAAACACTGTACACTAAGGCTACCCTAAATTTAATAAAAATAGTTTTCTTTCTTCAATAAAAAATAAACCTTAGTTTACTGTAACATTTTTACCTTATAAACTTTTTGATTTTTTAAACTTTTTGACTCTTTTGTAATAACATTTATCTTAAAATATAAACACATTGTACAGCTGTAGAAAAATATTTTCTTTATTTCCTTATTCTACAAACTGTTCTCTATTTTTATTTTTTCTTTTTTTACTTTTTAAACTTTTTTGTTAAAAACTAAAACAAAACACACACATTAGCTTAGGCCTATACAGGATCAGAATCATCAATATCACTGATACCTCTACATTTTTGCCTACTGGAAGATCTTCAGGAATAATAACACTCATGGAGCTGTCATTACTTCCTGAAGGGCCTGTGTGAGGCTGTTATTCAGTTCATAGTTTTTTAATAAGTAGAAGGAGTACACTCTAAAATAATGATAAAAATGATAGTAAATACACAAACCAGTACCATAGTCACTCATTATCATTACAAATATTATGTACTGCACATAATTATGTGTGCTATGCTTTTTTATGATTGGTGGCACAGTAGATCTGTTTACACCAGCATTACCACAAACATGTAAGCAATGCTTTTTGCTACAACATTACGATGGTTATGATGTCACTAGGCAAGAGGAATTTTGCAGCTCCACAATAATCTTATGAGATCACTGTTGTGTACACGCTTGGTTGTTGACCAAAATGTTATGCGGTGTGTGACTGTGCATATATACAGATGCTCCTTGAGTTACAATGGGGTTACATCTCAATAAACTCAAGTTGAAAATATTGTTAAGTTCAAAATGCATTTAATGTATCTAACCTACCAAACATCATAGTTTAGCCTAGCCTATCTTAAACATGCTCAGAACATTTATATTAGACTATAGTTGAGCAAAAGCATCTAACACAAAGCCTATTTTATAATAACATGTTGAAGATCTCATGCAATTTATCGAATACTGTAATGAAGTACAATTTCTACTGAATGTGTACAATTTCGTACCATTTTAAGTTTGAAAAATTTTAAATCTAACCTTGGTAAGTTGGGGACTGTCTATATTTAAACTGTGTGTGTGTATTTCAAATCATTGTTCCTCATTTATCTAATTCTTGCATGGAAATCCAAATTTGAAAGAACAAGATAAGAATTTTAATAATGAGTCAGGGTTGATTATTTCTAGAAAATTAAGATTTTCTGCTACTAACTAGAACATTACAAAACTGTGGATTTTTTCCCTGGAAAGAAAGAGTTTAAAGGATATTTAATACTTGGAATTTTATGGGAGGTACAAGTTCTGATGTAATGAAATTTTCTTTAGATTCTTTTCCTTAGGAAACATTAAACAAGGAATCTTTTCCTGAGTTATTTGAACTATATTTTTTTCATAAAAGAAGCCATTGCTTTGGTTTTGTTGCCTGTGCTTTTGAAGTCATACCTATGAAATCATTGCCATGACAAATGTGATGAAGTTTATCCTCTATGTTTTCTTCCAGTTTTACAGTTTTGAGTCTTATATTTAAGTCTTCAATCTATTTTGAATTGATTTGTATCTATGGTGTCAAATGAGAGTCCAATTTCATTCTTTTGCATGTGGATATCTAGTTTTCCAACGCTATTATGTTGAAGAGACCATCCTTTCCCGATTGTGATTTCTTGTCTGTCTCAGAGTGGTACTATATCAAACTAAAAATGATCTGCACAGCAAAAGAAACAAATAACAGAATAAAAAGGCAATCAAAGGGAATGGGAGAAAATATTTGCAGACCATATACCTGACAAGGGGTTAATCTCCAAATTACTTTATCTAAGAAACTCCTACTACTTAATAGTAAAAAACAAGCAAATAAACAAAAAACTAATAACCTGTTTAGAAAATGGGCTAAGGACTTGAACAGACAGTTCACCAACAAAGACCTAAAATGGTCAACAGGTATATGAAAATATGTTCAAAGTCACTAATCATCAGTAAAGTGCAAATCAAAAGCACAATGAGATACCACCACACATCTGCCAAGATGGCTATTATAAAGCAAACAAACAAAAAACAAACAAAGCAAAAAAAAAACAAAACCTAAAAGATAATAAATTGTTAGTGAGAATGCGGAGAAACTGGAACTGCTAAACATCAATGGTGGGGATGCAAAATGGTGCAGCCAATATGGAAAACATTGTAAAGGTTCTTCAAAAAATTTACACTATAACTACCATATGATCAATATCAGATTTTATTCAAAATAATTAAAATCAGAATCTGACATATAATGAGATACTAGTGATACTATGTCCATTGCAGCACCATTCACAATACACAGGATGTGTAAACTATCTAAATGTCCATCAATAAATTAATGGATTTTTAAAAATATGGTATGTATATATTGAAAAAGATATTCTCCTTTGACCACAACTTTATTCAAGCTCCTCTCTGACTCTTCTGATTGACTAGTATCCAGTTTGAGCAAGAATTTTACTAAGTAGGTTTAGGGAAAATCTCCCATCCTAGGTATCTGACTATAATCCGTATCTTAACACACTGGCCTGTCTTTAGCAATAATCCTATCAAGTCAGTTTAGCCAAAAACCCAGAAATCCCCTTATCCTTGATGGTTCCTCTTATTAATCTTCCATCCACTGAGCCCCACCCTGCTTTTTGGTTATAAATCTCCACTTTTCATTATTGGAGTTATACTGAGTCCAATCTCTCTCTCTCTAACTAGAAGACCCCTTTGCAGTCCCTATACCTAATACCATGGTCTCCCTTGAACAATATCTACCTTTCCATCTTTAAAAAGTATTTGAAAAAAATTTACCTTTAACAAAACCCACAGTGGAATAATATTCAACTTTAAAAAGAAGAAAATTCTCCAATATGTGGCCACATGGATGACCCTTGAGAACATCATGTTAAGTGGAATGAGCCAGTCACAGAAAGACAAATACTGTATGATATCACTATTATGAGGTATATACACTAGTCAAATTCACAGAATCAAAGAGCAGAATGGCGGTTTCTAGGGGCTGGGGAAATAAGGAGTTACTAATCAACAAGCATAAAGTTTCAGTCAGGCAAGACGAATAAGCCCTAGAGATCTGCTGTACAACATTATACCCATAGTAAACACTTAAATTGTTAAGAGGGTAGATCTCATGTTGTGTTCTTACCACAATAAAATCAAATCAAAAAATACAATTAAAAAGTTTTTATTAGCCATAAAATGAATAATTTTAAATTTATTTCAGAGGCTTTTTCAACCAAATTGAAAAAGAACATTGTCAGCCCAAGACATCACTTTAAAAATGAGAAAAAATGTAAAAAGAGTAGACTAATGGGAGAGGTAAAACCTGAAGTTATAAAACGTGTGTTTAACCTCAGTGATCCCATTAATTAGGTGGGCTGGGTAAGTCACTGACTTCTGTAAGCCTCAGTTTTACTTCTTCAGATTTGGGCTAATCATATTAAACCAACAAGATTGCTATGATGCTAAAACTCAGACACTTACAAATATCAGAGTTCAATCTGACTCTGGCTATATATATATTGAATAAAATGTTTAATAAATTTTGATTATTCTCATACAAGGAGAATTCTAACACAAATATTAAATTTCAGAATCCAAAGTTTAATAGGTCCAGAAGTTAAAGGAAAATCCTCTTTTGTCTGACAAGCACAGACTTTTGAAGAATACACAGACATTATATTGAAAATGTCAGAATGTACTTAAATAAGCATGCTTACATGTTTTTCTCCTTCCATCTCAGTTTTGAAAATCTAGGCATGCAAAATTAAAGTTGCTCATTAGCAATGATGCAGAGATAATCTTAATCCATTAAAATTTCTATTACGACTCAAGAACCACAAAGAAGTGAAACTTCAAAAGTAGCATCTCAGAATTAACTCTGAAAGTCAATTACTTTTTCAATAAGAAAAAAATCATGAGGAAAATTTGACACAGCAGTAGCAGGTCATTTCTCTACAGAATAGAGAATTAAAGGTCACATTTCACGTGGCCATTGTATATGAGAACATCTGGATCAGTTCAGTTAATTCTTATATTAAGAACATTTATGAAATCACGATAAATTAGTGAATCTTAAAAATTAGATCACTTGATAAAGAGACCTTAGACTGTATAAAATATTACAGTACTCAAAGAGTAATTCAATATTTTTAAATATGGTAGATTGGGTTTCTGCTTTCTCAATAACATTTACAAAATATCTATCTCTTCTTCTAACCACATTCAATTATTTTTGACTATGATTGTTTAGCCAAAGCTACCAAAACCTTAAAAGAAAAATTCCCAATAATATTAGTAATTTACATTTCTAGATATATATACACATAAGAATGGGTACTAAATAGGTCATTTTTAAAAGTATATGAGATAAATGATAGTAACATAAGCAATTCTACAAATACATATAGAAAATGTATTATTCATTTAAAAACATTCAAATACAAAGCATTCAAATGAATGCTTTGAAAACATTCAAATACAAATTCAAATACAGATATACAATATATATATGTATATACTGTAACTATAAAACTTCCAAAAGCAAAAGCCTTAAATATTGTGTAAAGTGTTCACAGAAATTCTTAGTCTCCAAATAAGTAATTTATCATCAACTCTTGAATGTTATATACTATGGGAAAAAATTCTAAATGAAAATTTACATTTTGCCTCTGATTCTTCCCTATTAACTTATCAGACAGGGAAAGCATGTCATGAAAGTTCACAATTAGAGACTGAAGAGAATTTTGAAGATAGTTTGAAAATATTTGGTATATCTCTGATAATTTTATCATCATTTGGTAATTTATTAAATAATGACATTAAATAATTATATCCATCCCCCAAACCCAAATACCAAATATTAGTTGCATGACTGTGTCATACACAGAGCACATAGCAGTAAAGACATGATCCTTGCCTTTAAGATGTTCTTCACTTGTATGGAGACAAACATACAGGTAAATTTTATTATATTGGAGTATGCACTATAAGATAAATATATGCCAAGTCCCATGAGTACTGAAAAAACATATAAAAAATTATTTTGCCTAGGATCAGGGGAGTAGATAGAGATTTCACAGAATGGGTGGCGTTGGAGCATATTCTTGATGGATGAATGAGAAGTCATCAGGCAGACAAGAACATTTTGGGCACAGGTTAGAGGAATTATAAAACCCACAGGAGATATGAAGAACACCATATGATCAGGAAATAGTACATACAATCTTACACCACATGAGGATGTTTTTGTCAACAATGGACCATATATATGAGGTGATCCCATGAGATTATAAAGGAGCTGAAAAATTCCTATTACCTGGTAACATCGTAGCTGTCATAACATCATTGTGCAATGTGTTACTCGCCTGTTTGTGGTGATGCTGGTGTAAACAAACCTATTGGCAGCACACAGTACATAATACTTGATAATGATAATAAACAACTAAGTTACTGGTTTATGTCTTTACTATACTGTAGGTTTCATCATTATTTTAGAGTGTACTACTACTTAATGACCAGAGTTTTGAATTTTGCATTTTAAGCTACAAGAAATCTCGAAACCATTAATAATAATATTAATAATAAATCAGCTAAAGTTCTTCAGATACGTTGATCTAATTCACAAACCTTTAAAATCACTCATTGTGTCTGAAATTGTACTTAGTACCTCAGTTTCTCTAGAAAAGCAGGTACTGTATTAGGTACATAGACGTTACCCTGTATTGAATGTGAGAATAGTTTCAGGGAGATGAAGGTCAATGAGAAAAACGAAAAGTTTTTCCCTCAAGTCGCTGATCATGGGAAAGAAGAGATCCTCTGAGCAGGCGGGGTGGGGTCTATGCTTATGACTTATAAGCGGTCCCAAGGGAGCTGGTATATGGTATGGTGGAAATTAAAATACAAAATAATCCATGAACAGCGCATAGCAGAAGAAGAGAGGAAGGCCTGTTTTTATTTAAGTTTCTAACCAAATATTCTGAATCTAAACTTCAGATATTAGAACACACAAATAAACTGCAGCTTTTTGAAACAGCACAGTCACTTGTGTCTAAATTTATAGATATTTCTCCGAAAACCCTAAATTCCCTATTTTTATGTTTATTTCATTTGTATTTAAGAGCAGTCTGCACATAATCCTGTGCACAAAAAATACTTTCTTAATGAGTAACAATCTCCTGCATATTTCCTTGCTACATTATTTTTTACATGGGGCTGGTGGAGTCAACAGCCACTAGCAGCCTTTAAATCATGAAATTCTCTGGATGCAACAACTCTTCAACTGTAAAACATCTCAACTAGGAACTTACTGTATTCCTATAATTTTTCTTCAATATCCACAGCCTTAGATTAATTAATGTGAACCTCATGACTGACAAATTTTGAGTTAAGGATGATCTTGTGTACCAATTTATTAATCACACACGCTTTCTGCTTTAGGAGCCGGGAAAGTACTCCTCTGAGTACAGCAGCAAGAGCACTAAAATGACAAAGTATGGCAACTACATCATCCTCTAAACTTTTGCTTTGTACAGACATTGTCGAGGCGTGCGTCATCCTCTAAGGAAATTGGATTTCTGAACAAGATATTTCTTTTCACCCTTCCTAGGGTTATTCCTTGATACTTAGAGAAACAGTCTGCCAGCTCTGAAGAGACTATGTCTCATTCAGACTTTCTTTCTACTTAGAAAGTTTAACTCACTTGGAAATTTAACTTTACTGACTTTACAGACTTTTACATGGGTAAACAAAATTGTCAGCGAGTTTAGAAAAAAGAAAGTATATGTTCCTCCACATATTAAGTATGCAAAAACAATTTTTCAGTCATTTTACAGGAAGTAAAAGGATATATATTCAAATTTATATGAAATTCAAGGTGACCTTTAATTATATTTCAGAGATGATAATTTAAAATTTATCACCAATATTTTTATTTTTACCCAACTTACTTGCTTCTGAGAGAAAAATAGCAATATACAATTTGAAAGCATGGTTTATAAAGTCTCTTAACTTTATTTGTTATATGCCTGTGCTGAACTGAAATTATAGACTGCTTTCTTCATTTAAATTCACTTGTAAGAAGATATATTTCTAATGTTTACCTGTGCATCTCATATAGAGCTAATTATATTCACCATAGGTATATATATTACATATAAAAGCCAAATATATATATATACAGTAATATATTCACCACTTTTTATCTCTTAAAGTAGTATTTGTTTGCAGCAGAATTTTGACTTTACTAAAATTAAGAAATTCAAAGTATCCTTTTTACTTAAACTCTAAAAATCAAAATAATTTATCAGACATTTAAATTCTGATTCGCTCTCAAGTCAGATTCTTTGTAAATGAAATCTAATTGGGGTTAAACATTCTTCCTGTTCCTTCTGATTGAGCTTTCTCTAAACCATCTCATGCATAGACAACAGTCCACAAATAAGAAATGGTTAAAGCTTGTAATTTAGTTTATGTAAGATCTAGAAATATAAGTTCCATAATTTCAAAACTAAGCCATACACCTAAACTGCTCTCAAACTTAAAGCTGAATAATTTCAAACATTTCTGATTGAAGAACTCAGAATAATAAGCTCATCAATCTGATAGGAATGCTAATCTCAGATACATCACCAACAAAATGAAATGATGTAGTCAAGATTAAATGAGATACTGATGCTACATGCTTAACATAAATACAGGCACAAAATAAGTACCCAAATAAACAAAAGCAATTTTTATGAAATTTCTCCTAATCTTTCTCTTTTTACATTGGAAAGAATCATAACCTTAATAATCGGGGTTCTCTTTATGTTTCTTTCCCTATAGTCAGTTACACCATAATTTATATAAGTAAATGAGCACTTGATGTGAAGCTTACAATTCATATTCTAAAGGATTTTCATTGTGTAACACCACGATGTGTTGGTTAATTTTACCACATTAATGTATTATATTATATTAATGCAAATGATCACATCCTAAATTGACAATATTTTCTGAGATCGCAGTTTCTTTCTTTTTTTTATTTCAGCATATTATGGGGGTACAGATGTTTAGGTCATGTATGTTGCCCTTCCCTGCACCCCCTACCCTACACATTTTGACGTATTATTGAACATGGTTATGCTTGAAAGTGATAGAGAATTGAAGGATTATAAGACTGGAAGTTACTCTAAGAAAACCTAAAACTATCTTGTAGAATTATCTGACTGTTTTAAAAATGGCATTTGAAATTCAGGGAGAACAA
>CAUYSK010023526.1:0-19864 GCA_963575035.1 Avahi laniger | reverse complement strand
TCTCATGGTACGTGCACCACAGCTTGCTAACGATGAAGAGCTCCTTCCGTGTCACCACCTGCTCCTTGAGCTTCTGATGGATGGCCAACCCCACCTCCTGCTCCTTCTGGTACACATGGGCGCAGTCGATGTGGCGGTACCGGATGTCAATCGCTACCTTCACAGCCTCGGTCACCTGGCCTGGAGAGGACTTCCAGGTGCCCAGCCCCAGCCTGGGCATCTTGGCGCCAGTGTTGAGCACGATGTGGCCGGCCATGACTGAGCTTCACAGACCCCTCCCCCGAACCGTGCCTCTTCATAATCTTAATTCTAAACTTTGCCTTTCTCCTCAAATCTCCTGTTGTACCTTCATCACCCTCAATTATCTTCTCTCTTACTTCAATAAGAAAAGTGTTGCTATCAAATGAGAACTTTTATTTAATTTTCCTGTTAGCTCAAATTTGCCCGAACTGGTATCTTCTACTCCTTACCATCTGTCTCAGTGGAAGACCTAGCCCTCTGTTCTCTATCCCTGTCTGCCACCTGAGAAGCCTTCTGCCATCAACGATGCCCTCTTCTATTTTCAATTTCTTCCTCTCTACTGGCCCTTTACTCTTAGTACGACTGTCCTCCAGTATATGCAGGGATTGATTCTAGAACATCCCCATATACTGAAACTGTGTATACTCAAGTCCCCCAGTCAGCCCTGTGGAATGAAAAGTTGGCTCTTGTAAACATGGGTTTTGCATCCGAAGAATACTGTGTTTTCAGTCCATATTTGGTTGAAAAAAATTCACATATAAGTATCCACATAGTTCAAACCCATGTTGTTCAAGGGACAACTGTAAATAAAACGAAATTTCTCCCATTTTAAAACACACTCCCTCTATCCTGCATCCTCTCTGACTGCCATTCTAACTCTCAAATACTATTCAAAGCCAAGTTTCTTTAATGTAGAGGCTATGCTTAGCCAGGTGTGGTGGCATGCACTTGTAGTCCCAGCTACTCTGGAGGCTGAGGCGGGAGGATCACTTCAGCCCAGGAGTTCAAGATCAGCCTGGGTAACAGAGTGAAACCCTGTCTCAAAAAAAGAAAAAAAAAAAGTCTATGCTTGTGATTTTCACTGCCTAATCTTCCATTTACTCAAACATCATTCCAGTCTGATTTTCTGCCCACCCCACCCTATTAAATATATATTTTGCTAAGGTCTTTCATCTTTAACAACAACCATATTGCCAATCCAATGGTTTCTCTTTAGTCCTTACCTTACTTGATTCTTTGCAGTGCTAGACACTGTTGATCACTCTTTTTGAAATTCTTCTTCCCCTGGCTTCTGATATACCATGTTCTTCTAGTTTTTCTCTTTCTTATCTTTCTAGCCACCCTTTCTCAATCTTTTTCTATGGTTCCTATCAGCACTTCACCCTTTAATGTCAGTGTCACCAAGAGTTCTGTCCTTGGGCTCATGATCTACTCCTTAGCTACCACTCAAATCTCATCTTTTATTCAGCTCTCCCATTGTATTTTATTCTTCTACCATGTGAAATGCCAGTGTTATCTACTCTCACTTCTAGGCCTTTGCACATATTTGCCTCCTTGGCCGGCTGATTCTCCTTTGAACTTTATGTCTCATCTTACATGATACCTCCTTTAAAGAAGCCTCCCTGACTTCTTCCCCATTTCTCTCACTCCCTATATACTCTAAAAAAGATTTGGGCCTGTCTTACTTACTTACTTATTTATTTATTTGAGTCTTACTTACTTACTTCTTACTTACTTATTCATTTATTTATTTACGAATAAATGTATGAATGAATGACAGAGTCTCACTCTGTTGCCCAGGCTAGAGTGCCATGGCTTCAGCCTAGCCCACAGCAACCTCAAAAATCCTGGGCTCGAGTGATCCTCCTGCCTCAGCCTCCCAAGTAGCTGGGACTACAGGTGAGTGCCACCAAGCCCAGCTAATTTTTCTATTTTCAGTAGAGATGGGTTCTCACTCTTGCTCAGGCTGGTCTCCAACTCCTGATCTCAAGCAACCCTCCTGCCTCGGCCTCCCAGAGTGCTAGGATTACAGGCATGAGCCACCGTGCCCAACCCTGTCTCCTTTATTCTCCCATAGCACCATGTACTTCATCAATTTTGGCACATAGGTTATAATATTGCATTTTTCATTTTTCCCACTAGATTATAATATTCTTCTAGGTAGGACACTTGGTACAATGTCTGGCATAAATGGTCAATTAATATCTACTGAATAAACAGTCCCTTTCTTTTTCTTCTAATCACTTACCCTGGGCAACTTAAAAATCCAAAGCTTCACCTATGATCTTCATGTATTTGACTTCCAAATTTAGATTACTTGCTCTAAGGAAGCAGTCCCTAACCTCTTTGGCACCAGGGACCAGTTTCATGGAAGAGAATTTTTCCGTGGACTAGGGGTGAGGTGCCGTGGGTTGGGGAGACACTGGTATCGAGCTCAGGCAGTGATGCATGGCCCGTTTCCTAACAGGCCACAGAGCAGGACCAGGCCTCGGCCCAGAGGTTGGGGACTGTAACTCTAAAGAGTTTCAGACTCATATATCCTACTCCAAATATCTAATCAGTCACCAAGTTTCATTTACTCTGCTACCTAAATAATTCGTACGTCTATCCCTATGCTTTCCATCTTTGTTAATTCAGTGTTTTACCATATCCCACTTGTATTTCAATAACAGCCTACTAACTAGTCCTCCTGATTCCAAGCTATCTTCCTACACTGTTAAAAAAGAACGTTTTCTAAGAGGTAAATTTGACCACACCAGTCCTGAGCTTAAAGTCTTTCAGTAGTTTCCCATATCTTTGAGAATAAAGTTCAAATTTCTTGAAAGCATCATGTAGTTTTTCAGCTCCATACTTTTGCACATGTTGTCCTTTCTGCTTACAAGGACTCTTTTTCCTTTTCTTTGCCACATTAAGAATCAGCTCAAGTGTTATTTCTTCTGGAAAGCCTTTCTTGACCCTTGGATTTAGTTTTAATTTTGATGTAAGTATGTGTTCTCATCACGTGCTTACTTCTTTCATTGACCTTATTAAATAATATCCCTTATTTCCAAGTTTATTTATCAGTCTCAAATAAGCTCCTTGAAGGCTGGGATCACATTTTATTGCAGTAAATTTAGTAGGCACTAAGTAAATATCTTTCAATAACCAAGCTGTGAAATTATACTCTGAAGAAAATTCATGTTGCATAAAATTCTATTCTCTGAATTAAGATTGTAAGTGGACTTACTGTCTGATACCCTATATACATCAAGTGCATTTACCAAATCAAAGCCTTGAGGCATGAGTCTTATTAAATATACATGTTTGTAATATACTAAGTATATATATACATAAACATTACAAACCACACACTTTACCATTCAATTTTACTGATCAAACACTTACAGGTTTTGGCTTCTCTCTTGAGTTACATTTTTTCAAATGCTTTGCTAGTTGATCTTCATATACTGTGCTAAATTTAAAAGGAAAATTATTTAAAATAAGACTCGTGACAATTACTGTTTCCAACACAGAAAAATCTTTATCTGATCCATACTTACTGTTTTGGATCTAAAGGACACAGGATTCTTTTCCGAGTATCTTCTTCCTAATAAATTAAAAGGGACACATCTATTTTAATAAAATGTCAAATTTATTATTAATACTTACAGAAACTAGATATAACTTCAGTGTCTCTGCATTCTCAAAACAAGATAAGGAAACCTTAAAAGGACATAATAAAAACATTGGTAAAATCAGGTCATGAGGGTTTAACAACAAAAAATCTCTAGTGTAGTTAGCTTATGTATATATGAACAAATATTGTTATGGACAAACAAGGGTCTATAGCTTCACATAGGTTTAGATAAGGCCTACATAAGAAATTTAGAATTGAAGATAGCATTGATTATGATATATACTACTATTTTATGCATTACCAAGAAAGAAACAATGCTATTTTATATTATTTTAATTGACAAATAAAAATGGTATACATTTATCATGCACAACATGTTTTAAAATACGTATACATTGTGGAATGGCTAAATTGGACTAAATAAATATGCATTATCTCAAATACTTAGCATTTTTTTGTGGTAAGTGCTGCCCATTTAAATGATGGCATACGGATTTTAAGATGCATCCTGATTTTAGAGATGTTAACACATATTTTCAAAAGTTTCTTAGAAAAATAAAACACGGCATTTAACCATTTGGTATGTGCCACATTTTACTGGCTTTGCAACTTTTCAATATAGTAGTTCTAACCTGTTCATTACTAAGTAACATGGATTTAATCGTAGCCATGCATTGCTTAACGATGGGGTTATGTTCTGAGAAACACCTCTTTAGGTGATTTCGTTGTTATGAGAACATCATAGAGCATACTTATACAAACCTAGATGGTATAGTCTATTGTACACCTAGGCTATATGGTACAGCCTATTGCTCATACACTACAAACCTGTAGCACATATTACTGTACTGAATACTGTAGGCAACTGTAACACAATGGTAAGTATTTGTATGCCTAAACACAGAAAAGGCAAAGTAAAAATATGGTATTATTATCTTATGGGACCACCATCATATATGCAGTCCGTCATTGACTAAAATGTTGTTATGTGGCACATGACTGTAACATGCACTAGGAATAAAGAAAGAAAAATTAATAGTGTTGGCAATTCTACCCAACATTCCAAATGAATCTGCATGAAAACGGATAGTATAATTGTTAAAACCGTAGGCTAGCCAGACTGCCTCGGTATGATACCCAGCTCTATCAGCTACTAGTCCTATAACCTTAGGTAGGCTTACTGTCTCATTTAAAAGATGAGAACAATAATATCTTACCTCCTAAGGCTTGTGAAAATTAAGTGATCTAATAGTTAAAAAAACAAACAAAAAAAGAAACCCCAAACTGCCCAGAACAGTGCTGACCATGAAGTAATGCTAAGTGTTTGCTGTTACTATAATTTATTTCAATTCTGATGTGCCTCTCAGCATGTCCATGAAGCTATGTACACTGAATTTCATGGAAAAGCTAAGAAATCTTCCATACTTTTTTGAAAATACTGTACATTATTTCTTCCTTATTTGCTGACTTTAAAACCTAACCTCCATGTAAGAGAAGATTATTTTAGCCCCCAAAGCCTAACTGCAGAGTAGGAAAAAAAACATATTTATTATTTGGATTTAGAAATAGGGTTACTTAACCTTGACACTATAGATGTTTGGAGCTGGATAATTCTTTTTTTGAGGTGGGGGTGTGGGGGCTGTCCTGTGCTTTGTAGGAGGTTTAGCAGCATCTTTGGTTTCTACCCATTAGATGCCAGTAATACTCTTCAGTTGTGACAACCAAAATGTCTTCAGATGCATTCACTGGGTGGCAAAATCACCCCCAGGTGAGAACCACTTGGTAAAAATGAATAAAAGTGTTGTCTCACAGCTATATATGACACTTAAAAAAGATGGAAACACAATATACAATTATATCATAAATTACAGATTCAAGAGGATGGCTGTAATTCACAACCAAATCATAGTCATGAAAAGTGTTTCCACTTGGTGTTTTGCAGTCTTTCTTCAAAGAATTGTCATTCCTCTCTAGGAATACTGATCAGCTTGTAAGGATTTATTCACATTCAATTAGTATCACCATCTGCATTCACCTTCCAGATATCTGGATAAGTTGAAGTCTAAGGCCTTATAACAGAGTGGGAACAAAATCCTTCTTCTATCATAAATCTCATTCTTCAACCAAGAGATGTTTGCTTGTCCCCTAAAAGCCAGTCAATACAACTGTGGGTATACTTCAAAGAGTAACCACAATAAGTCACATCTCCCATATTCCAAAACAAGAACTTCCTTGTTTCATTATGCTTCACCTCTTGGTGAAGCCAAAATAGAAAGTAGGCTATGGCTACAATTGACAGTAGCAGATGGAAGGGCTCAGGGGACTGACTGGCACTGGATATTGCCTAGAAGAATTAAGATTAAGAAAGAAAATAATGCAAATAATACCGGATATTCAGAAGGCATGAAACCAGATGCTGGTTTATCTGGTTTATTCTTTCTAATGCTATTAGACATGTTTTTTTTCTACCAGTATTCTGCTCCTCTTGTTTTTATTTTTACTTTAATTCCTAAAGTAATATACGTATACACAAATATGTAGTGTTTGGTTGTACAATTATACGCATAACTATCATCAAACAAAATTGCAGGTTTTCTGTTCTCAATTTTAGAAGGTCAATTCTTATATATTTTTAAACCTTCCTTCCCCATTCCAGTAAATAGTTATAAGTTGCGTCTTACAGGCTGTTAAGTCTAATTTTTAAAGAAAGTTTCAACCGCATTCGCAAGTGATTCTCATTCAGAAAACAATAATTGGAACACAAGTAGTGAAACCTGGGGACTTCCATCACTGCTTTAACTACCACTTCCCATCAGGAAGGCGGAAGGCGAGCGCAGTGTAAGCAGAGGCGGCTTGGAGTATGACTAAAATTTACCATTACCATGAATTAGGATCAAGATAAATGGGTCACCGCCGGCGCTTTACTTAGTAAAACAAAACACTGTTGATCACTATGGCTCATCACTGCTCCGCAAGGAGGGCAAACTGTATTTATTAAAGTAAAAGCTGGAGAATCCAGGGGACAGAAGCAGAAAACTGCCAAAGAGGGGAGGGGTCGGGTTCCAGCACCGACCGCACCAAGAAACTTATTTCCGACTCTCGAGAGGGTAGGGCGATACCAGACCTCCGCGGCTCCAGCGTGTTCCCCACAGAACCTTTTCCCTGCAGCCACCACCATCCTGCAGAACCGCTTCTTCTTTTCCACATAATAACTGCATCTACCCTCAGCTGGAAAACCGGTCGCGTGCGGCATCGGCACAGAAGCCGCCATAATTCAAGGCCCGCTTCAGGTGGCGAGCATCGGGCAACCAGAAGAAAAGTTGTCAGCTTGCTTCGGGTCCCCTTCCCTTAACAAACATGGCTACCTCGGATCCCGCCACATGGGTTAATGTCCGGAACTACCGACCCGCTTTCATCCCATCCTCCGCAAAACCGGAAGAAGTTGATGGTGGCTGGCGAGGCCCAAACTTCCTTCGTCTTCCCTCCGTTTTTCTTTCTCTCCCCGCCTCCTCCGCGGGAGCTGAGCGCCAAACTCAAACTCTATCGGGACCCGTAAGTCTTTCAGGCTAGTACGGAGGGCCGAGCCTGTTCCGCACAGCGGCCGGGGCAGCGGGCCAGTATGAGCCAAGTTCTGTTCCAGCAACTAGTCCCGTTGCAGGTGAAATGCAAGGACTGCGAAGAGAGGTGAGGTTCGCGTCACCGGGTGCCCGCGGGTGGCGGTTGTAGTGAGGCCAATGGGAAAAGATGGCGGTTCCGGCCAGTGGGCACCGGCCTGCGTTTGGGTGTCCAGCCGGCCCCCCAGGACGCGCACAGGGAGCCCAGCTGGGACCTAGTAGTTACCTCCTTCACCAAGTCGGTAGTTGCAGAGGGGACCGAAGGAAGGGTGTGAGGAAATGGGAAGCCGACTCACGTCAAGTTAATGTCAAAAATCCTAGCTCTGAACGGAATCGTGGGGATGATAGACTCTTCACTTTAGAGAGCCAAGAACTCTGGTCCAGAGAAGTTAAATGATTTATTTGAGGGCTCACAGCGAGTTCATGGCTGAGTCAGCACTAGCACTCAGGCCATGGCTCCCAGCCTTTTTTCCCCCTACTCCTTTGAAGTGTGTTGAAAGTAAATTTAAATTTCAACTTAAAAAATCAACTTGATGGTGTGCTTTGCTCTTTTTCACATTAATTCCTAAAAAAAAAGTAAATTACATTTAACCCACTAAAACTGAGAAAATCAGAAACTTAGTTAATTCATTGAATAAATATTGCCTTCTTGTAAAACACCTTGCTGGGCACTGGGAATACATTGGTCAGGAAAAACAGTCCTTTTCTTCATGGAGTTTACAGTCTTGGAGGAAATAAAGGCCAGTCTCATGGTTAAATGCAGCGTTGCAACTTTGACTAAGGAGGTTGTGCTACTGGGACTTAAATAGATTTGACTGGATTCAGGAGATTTAACTTTTTTTTCAGTTCCACCACTCAATAGCTGTATCTTTTTTTCTCCGAATGTTGTTTCCTCATTTGTAATACTGTTATAACATGCCTACCCACATGATTGTAATGAGGATCAAGTGCGAACATGTATGTAAAAACTAAATGATGTGGAAATGTAACATAAAAAATGAAAATATTGCCTTATTGAGTTGCCAGTAATGTGTAAAACTGTAATACACATAGTTCAGAATTAGGTCCAAAATCAATGGCAAGCCAGGCAAGGAGATGGTATATGGAGATCTGTATGTTATTTAGGTTGGTCATTCTTTCGTGCTGTCCAGTATGGTAGCCACTAGCCACATGTGGTTATTGGATATTTGAAATGGGGCTAATTGGAATTGATGTTCTATAAGTGTGAAATGCACATTGGATTTTGAAGACTTCTTATGAAAAAAAATAAAAATCTCAATAATTTTTATATTATGTGTTAAAAAGGCAATATTTTGGGTATATTTGATAAATAAAATATATTATTAAAATTAATTTTACCTGTTTTTTAAAATTTTTTAATGTGACTTCTAGAAAATTTAAAATTGCATACATGGCTCACATTTGTGGTCTCCATTGTATCTCTATTGGGCAATGCTGTTCTAGAATGAACAGTGGGGGCCATCACTTCTGATTCCAATATTGAAAGTCCTAGCTTTTCTCCATCTCATTACATTGTCATCACAGTTAATCTTAAAACACAATTTCAACTTTTTCCTTCCTCTTCTTTAGAAACCTTTCATAGATTCCTATCACCTATGGCAGGGGTCAGTAAACTAGAGCACATGGGTCAAATTGGCCCACTGTTTGTTTTTGTAAATAAACTTTTATTGAAACATAGCCCTACTCATTTGTTTATGAATTGTTTGTGGCTGCTTTTGCACAATAAGGGCAGAGATGAGTAATTGTGACGGAGACATTATGGTCTGCAAAGCCTGAGATATTTACTGTTTACCATCTGGTCTTTTACAGAATGATTTGCTGTACCGTACCTATAGGAAGAACAACCCATACTCTTTAGTTGAGTATTCAAAGCCAGTTCAGTTCAACAAATACCTACTGTATACCAGAAACTGTCCTAGGTGCTGAGGATATAAAACTTCCCCTAACCTTCAACAAAAACGTATTATTATTCTGGCTCTCAAGCAATTCACACTTTAATAGAGGAAATAAAAAGATTTTCCTTGGAGAGGCAGCATGGCACAGGTTAAGAGTCCAGGCTCTGGAACCAGATCACCTGGTTTTAAATCCCAGTTCTGCCACTTACTGACTGATACTGTACCATTTACTTAACTTCTCTGTGTCTCATCTTTAAATTGATAACAGTACGTACCTCATGGAATTATTATGAGAATGCAATGAGTTAATACAAATAAAGTGCTTGGAATAGTGCCTAGAGCATCATAAGCATTCCCTAAACTTTAGCTATTAATAAAGTATAATTAATGCATAGAGTAATGGAAGTATACTAAAGTCATAGAGAAGGAAATTCACTTGAGGACAGTAGTAATGACCAAGAAACTCTATCTGCAGAAAAGTAATGCAGAATTTTGAAATCTATGATTTGACACCAACCTGATTTTTCAGTTTTGTTTCCTCAGCTTGCCTCTCCAATGTACGAGTCACACAAGAATTCTTGTTATCTTCGGAATATATCTGATACTCTCTCTATACCGTATCTTTACTACTGCTGTTCCCTCTGCCGCAAATGCTTTTCCTTTCATAACCTTCAAGGTGTGTCTTAAATCTCTTCACTATAAGGACCCTTCAAAGTTGCCTGTTTAAATTAATTGCCTTTATTCATTTATTAGAGTGGTGTAGGTGAAAGATTTAAGTTCTGGTTTGAGCTCTGCAGTGTGACCTTAGACAAGTATGTAACTCTGTGAGCCTCAGGTTCTTTCTTTGTAAAAGAGGTAATATTTACTTAACAAGACTATTGTTCAATAAGATGATATATGTAAAGTACCTGGCAGGTACTCAGTAGTGTAGGTGTTCAGTGTTAGTAACCCTCCCCTCCCCTCTCTTGAAGCACTTAGTACAATCAGAAACAAATCCAGGGAAAAGTCATTTAATCTGATCTCAATTGGAGAACATGGACCCCGTTTATTTCTGTTTGCATCCCTAGCACCCACCACAGTACCTGGCTTAGAGTAGCTTTTATTTGTTTGAATTGAGAGTTTAAGATCACAGCTACTGGGTGGCAGAGGTGGGCTAAAATCTAGTTCTGCTAATGCCCAATGTTTAAGATACTTTTTATTTAAAAGAACACCTAGCAAAATCTTACAGGGAGGATATTATGTAGATTTATACATCGTTCAGAGTGTGACATTTATGAGATGAGAGATAACATCTTTTATTGAGTTTTTATTGATTTTATATTGCTCTTATGACATTAACCATTATAATGGAAAAAATAAGATTTGTGATTTCAGGTAGTATAGCCCTTGAAAACTCATATTTTTCTATATTTCTAGAGGCGTTTTTGAAGTAAAGTTGGGGAATAGGTTTAATTTGTGGACCTTTCTTTTTTCTCCTAACAGTGCATATAGGCATTTGGAATATATACAACATAATTAATATGATTGGTAAATTATTATAGTACTATAACTCTAATAGAATTATGTAAAGAACACTTTATTAAATGGATGCTTCTTGAAATTTTTATAAATGTATGAAGTATGATAGGGCTTTTAAAACTGAAACACCATATAAAGTTAGGAATCAACCGCAGTATCATACCACTATGTCAGTATAAACAAGAAAATACTTCAAAAGATCAAAACCAAACATAATGGCATTGTAGTCCTTCACAAACCTGATTGAATTTACTTATCTTCCAAATTAGGAAATCGAGGCATTTCTCCCTCAAGAAATCTTAATTTAAGGGGAATCGGAGTAGGACTGTAATCTGTTTCACATACATTGCTCTAGATACTAGAAAAATAGAAACAACACATTCTCTTGTTTTTAAAATAGTTCTTCCTCTCTTTGTGATATAGACCAGTTCTTTTTGTTCCTTTTCAGGTAACAGATACAAGTTATGGTAACGTTTAACCTCATCATTTGAACTAAGATTTAGCATCCAATCATGTTCAATAGGAAATTTAACTAAAATGACACATTTTAAACTAATATAAAATTATAGGTCAGAGTTTAAAAAAATCTAAACAGTTGAATCTAGCCTTGGTCAATTGTTTCTAAGTTTTTCTATCAATACTCAGTTGCTACGTCTGTACTCTTTACTTCTGTAGTAGGTAGTAAAGTGTGGAAAAGGTTTAAATCTTTAGAGGAATAGCTTAAAATTGAACAAATTCTGTTTGTTTACTTTTTTTACCTGCACATCAAAGAACATCATTTTTTAATTCTAGCAGAATAGTTTGAGAGCCACTCGTGCATAGATGTTTCTCACTAAGTTTTCCTTGCATTTTCTGAATTATTTAAGCATTTTTGCTTACTTTGATTAATTGAGCAAAATTTATGAACATCTTTATTTACATGCCTCTATCCAATTCTTGATACTCTCAGATGCAGTATAGAATATGGAACACTGTGGTCTCTTCCTGTCAGGGCTTACAGTTACTCTAGACTAAGATAGATAATAATAAACTTGTTGACAGTACTTCTGTGGATATGTTGCATAGAGAATATATTGAGCAAATTTAGTTTGTGGATCTGAAAAAACATTTTGTATATGCATAAGTGTAGGGAATATGTTATTTCCTTGATTTTAAACATTCTAAGCATTCCAACATTACTTAATATTTTAAGTTTTAAAATGGAATCTCTCATAAATCAGTTTGATTACTTGAAATGGTAATTTTTTTTAATGTGAAAAGTTGTTACTAAATTGATGGTTATCTTTCAATAGATGTTATTTAGAAGCAGGGCAGTAATGTTATATACCAGGCTAGTACTAGGCACTCCACATCATTTATCGTTTATCTCATTTAATCCTCACAAGATCCCCATTTTACAGATGAGAAAAATTTAGCCTGAGGTTAAAAACTGCTACATTACTTACTAGTGGAAAAATAAGAACTTAAATGTCAAATCCAGCGTGCTTTCCAAACATCTGTTAAGCTAGAGAACACCTGTGGAAAGTCTAATAGCTTAAGACTGAAAACTTTAACGCAAATGATAGTGATAAGTCATTTCATATGAATGTTTCTGATAGTTGGACATATCTTTTCATACAGGAGAGTAAGTGTTAGAGTGAGCATTGAACTACAATCAGTTTCTAATCCAGTTCACAGAAAGGTTGGTATTTCTTTATTGAAATGTAATTTCTGTGCATTATAGATAATTATTTTTGTTCTTTAAGAGTCTGACATCTGGCTGGGCACAGTGGCTCACTCCTGTAATCCTAGCACTTTGGAAGGCTGAAGCCGGAGGATCGCTTCAGGCCAGGAGTTCAAGACAGACTGAGCATGAGCAAGACCCTTTCTTTACAAAAAATAAAAAAATTAGCTGCTCATAGTGGTGTGTGCCTATAGTCCCAGCTACTCAGGAGGCTGAGACAGGAGGATTGCTTGAGCCCAGGAGTTTGAGGTTGCAGTGAGCTATGAAGATACCACGGCACTCTAGCCCGGGCAACAGAGTAAAACCTTCTCTCACCTCAAAAAAAAAAAGAATATGGTTTTGTTACACCCATCTTACTTTATAATTTTGGACCATTTTGTAACTGTTGCAAATCTAACTGTGGTAGAATCTACTTTACAACTAAAAGATAATTATACCATGTATTTCTAAAGCATACAAGAAGAATTTCAGATGACAGTCTGCTTAGGTTTGCCCAGTGTACTTAAAAGTTGGTAGAGGAGCTGGGTGTGGTGGCTCTCATCTGTAATCCCAGCTATTTGGGAGGCTGAGGCAGGAGGATCACTTAAAGTCATGAGTTCAAAACCAGCCTGATTTTGTAAGACCCTATCTCAAAAAAAAGTTGCTGGAATATACATGTATATTGCTGCCTTATAGAATTGGCATTTTTTGGTGTAAATATGCGAACAAAATAAATTGGAGTACTGCAGGGAGATTTTCATGAATGTTTTACTTTACTTTTTGAAGAGAGGCATTTAAATCATCAGTCCCATATGATCTTAAAAAGTGTGAATCATTAACAGAATGAAGGATATAGAATAGACGGCTAAGAAATACAGCATGTTTTCTCTGTATCATAGCTTTCCTTGAACATATTCAGGTATCTAATAGTAGTAGTAGCTTTAGTTTTTTTAATGGCATACTCGAGTGAATTTCAAGAAATACTTAAATAGAAGCTACATAAGAACAAGGCATTCTGAGGCAGAGCAAATACCCAGATTGCTAATTTCCCCAGGCAGAGATTATATATCTTACTTCTTACATGTTATTCCTTATGCCTGCTGTACCTCTTCATTTTCTAGCTATACTCATAAGTGGTTTAGATTTTTCTAGGACCTTAGGAGTTCCTCAGTAGCAATCAGTAGATTTATTTTATTTAGCAATGAGTAGAATTTTATGAAATAAAATTCAGGTTATTCTTAACCTGAATGCTTAGTTCTTTATTAGTCTTATGTCATCTTGTAGCTATACCCTGTTTTCCTTGCACCAGTCTTCTCTGAAGTACATAATTTTGGTGTACTTTTTGCCAACTTTAGCTGCTATGATGATCTGCCACACTATAAATTTAACTACCTGGAAACTGTTTTTTTATGAAAGGTACCCACTTCATTTGAGACTGAAAACAGATGGGGTTCCATATCAGTGGCCACCTGGAGTAGGAGAGAATAGGTTCTTCAGAAGCAGCGCTGGCAACCTGTCACCTGACAGCCCTGTCCTCTGCCTGACAGACAAAAGCTCCCTTTTTTTCCTGGGTGGATGATTGTTTGTCAGTTCTGCTGATATATTTGCCACTTTCGAGATGCCAGACTGGTTAACTTGAGGGAAACTGAAAATATAATTGAATGGTATATTCATACATAAAGAATATTTTTGTCATTGTGTCAGCAAAAGGCTGAATCTAAATTTTCTTAAGCCTTCAACTCTTAGCATTTAATTAACTTCTACAGACCTCCATGTGGCTCTCAAGGAGCAGAATATCCACCCCCATTTAAGATTCTAGCTCTCTAAAGACTAACAAAAAACAGCAGCATCAGAACACAAAGCTATCTGTAGTATAAACTCTGATACATTGATGTTATTGGATCATTTTACTTCCAAGAAGAAAGAAATTACTCTAAAAGCCAAATCTGCTGAAAACGTTAAAAAACAACAAACTTTCTTTTAGGACTTAGTTATCCGTCTGACCGATGACATGGATCCATTTTTTCTATATAACCTTGTTATATCTGAGGAAGATTTTCAAAGGTAACTAATTTTTTTTCTCATCTTATATTTAATCTAGGAATAAGTAAGTTTCTAAGTTTTATGAATGTATTGGCACTGTTCTCTTTGAAACACATACCTGTTAGGAACATTTAGTTATTTTGGAGAATATTGGACTATTTGTACTGTAATTATTTAGGGTATTTTTGAAAATAAATATCTCATGGATTATCAGAATTCTGCCTAAAACAACTCAGAAATTTGGAGCTTTCGCTAAATGTATTGACCTTTTTCCTCTCTTTGAATAAGTTTTATAAAAATCAAAGTTCCCTAGCTTAGTTCTTGATTATGATAGATGTTCAGTGAATAAAAAAAGAATCAGTGTTAATTATAATTAAAGATAATTAAATTTAAAGTAATTACATTTTTAAAAAATTTCTTTTCCTGTCTTCTGTATAGTTTAAAATTCCAACAAGGTCTTCTGGTAGACTTCTTAGCTTTCCCGCAAAAATTTATAGATCTCCTTCAGCAGTGTACTCAAGAACACATCAAAGAAATTCCAAGGTAAGTCACATAAGAACGCTACCTTATTAAACTTCCTTCAAGACATATTCTTCAAAAGATAAGTAGATGGCAAAATATTTTCCATGTATTATAAGTACACCTGTTTATTTTTAAAACTGGAATTAGAGCTTCATTAAATCTCAGACTTTAAAGAATCTTGATTAAAATCAGAAATACTTACCTCTTAATTTTCATGTTTTGACATAGCCACTAAAATTATTTGAACTATTTAACATATCAAGTATCTGTTTTTATAATGATCTGGGAAAAGGAGAAGAATAAGATTTTGTGTGTGTGTGTGTGTGGTGCCTTATCACGTCATTGTAAAATTTACCATCAAATTTTATTTATTGGTTTCATGATTGTTGTTGAATCAATTATTTCATTAGGAACTACAAAGTGATGCTGGGTGTGTTGGTAGTGTGTGCCTGTAGTCCCAGCTACATAGGAGGCTGAGGCAGGAGGATCCCTTGAGCCCAGGAGTTCAAGGCTGCGGTGAGCTATGATGGTGCCACTGCACTTCAGCCTCAGTGACAAGAGTGAGACCCTGTCTCTAAATAAATAAAAATAAATAATACAATAAAATTTTTTAAAAAATATGCTTTTCCAAATCTGTCACTTCCCATATTTATTTATGCGTAATTCTTCCATAAAGAAGAACTTTCCCTCATCAATTGGGGCTATTTAATTACTCTGAAAAGTCATGTAGGAAAGGATAAATGCTTAATTTTGCTTTTAAATTGTCAATTTTTAGAGTTAAGCTGGTACTCCAATTACTTCTGTGGTGTTCAGTGAGTTTTTGTTTTTAATTTTTGCTTTCTCTCTCATTTGTCTCTTGTTATGAACTCATGGACTTTTATATATTTACTGTGTTTCAATCAATCTTTTTTCTGTTTTTTGCCCAATTTATCTTGTCTTTAACCATTGGGAGTCCTTCATATTGGCCCCTATGTTTTCAATATGTGCCCTTTCCTGATTTTTCCAAGTAGTGGAGCTTATGATTCAATGAGAGAGTTTCACAATTTCATAAATGTGTTATAATGCAACATTTCTTTTCAAAGGTTTTTACTACAGTTAGTTTCTCCAGCAGCTATTTTGGATAACTCACCTGTATTTTTAAATGTGGTAGAAACAAATCCTTTTAAGCATCTTACACACCTCTCACTAAAACTTTTACCTGGAAATGATGTGGAGATAAAGAAATTTCTAGCAGGCTGTTTGAAATGTAGCAAGGTAAGATTTAAATTTAAGTTATTCTTTTAAAATAAGTAACAAATGTCTTCACTACATCACTGAAGAGCTATATTGCCATAAGTTTTTGTTTTCTAAATAAAGTTTTATAACATGTAATGAATTTATTTTATTTTATTGTTTTTCATTTAGTTAAGGTATAGCAAGGAGAGAATTGGAGCAAGAATTGAGAAACTTAGGTCCCAGGGTTGTTACTAATTTTCTGTGACTTTAGGCAGGTCACTTAAACTCTTGTATCATGGTTTCATCAACTGATAGATATGTATGGCAATATCTACCCTATCTAGCCCATCTTAAATGACATAAAATATATGAAAGTGTCTTCAAAATTACAAAGTGGTATGTAAGGTATATGGCACAAGGAAACAACATAGAGATGCTGCTTAAGAGTTTTTAGAAAGTCTTTTTAGTCAAATGTTCAGTGCATCTCAAACTTTAATGGTACACAGGCTATCTGGGGATCTTCTTAAAAATGTAAATTCTGATTTAGAAGATCTGAGATGGAAGCCTGAGATTCTGCATTTCTAACAAGCTTCCAGGATGATGCTCATGCTACATCTTGGTACACTTTGTGTAGCACAGCTACAGATGATTAAATTGTAAATTGCATTTTATTATTTTTATAAATAGGAAGAAAAATTGTCATTGACACAATCACTAGATGATGTCACTACGCAACTGAACTTCACGCAAAAGGTAATTAATATTTCATTTTTTTTTTAACTCATCCAGACATTGGCTCTGACTTCTTGACTCATTTCCAAGCTTTTGTAATTTTCTTTAAAAACATGCCGCCATTGAATTTCCTCTCCATTTTACCACCTTTTACCTGCCAGTTAATTATCTTAATCTAATGCTTTTTCTTTTATTAATAGATGTTTTATTCCACCCAAACATTTCTGTTATCTTCGATCTGTGATATATTCCCTCTGAGTCTTCAGTAAATAAGATAATGTATAGTGTCTGTCATATATTAGTTCTCTGCTCTCCTTTTACTCACCTCATTCCTCCAGCCTAAAATGGCTTTTCATTTCCTGTCTTCTAAACCTTTCCCTTCCTTCTTTTATATTTAGAATTAATTCCTCTGATAGGCTTAGCATCATTTCAGTCATAGCTACCATATTTCTGCCCTTAGACCTTGAAATTGCAGGCTAAAGTATCTGATAAACTGCATGGCTTCAGGCAGAAAATATCCCTGTACAACATGGCCCTTTTGGGGACTTCATTACTTACTGGGTTTTATGTATAATAATTGAACTACTCCTTATAACTGACTTGCTCCATCCTGAGTTGTGTTATTTCTTAATGCCAGAGGAGAGGATTTGCTGGTAAAGAGCCAGATTTAACTAAAAGCTTAAAGATAGTTAAGCTTGACCTAAGATTGTTTTTATTCTAATCTTGATTTTCTCGAATTCAAAAATCTGTGAAGGAGAAGGCTTTGGGTATGTCCTGAAGAGCTGTAATTTTGTTTTCTTTAATAGCCTTGTAAATATTGCTATGTTATAATCAGAAGTATAACCTATTCAGGAGACTATGTTAATACTTTATATTGAACTGTTATAGACATTATCAGAAAAAATCCAAGAACTAGATAAGTTACGGAACGAATGGGCATCACACACAGCAGCATTGACAAATAAGCACTCTCAGGAACTAACGCATGAGAGGGAAAAAGCCTTGCAGGTAAGAATGTTAAAGGAAACTGAAAAAATATTTTTTATTACTGTTGGCCATTTTGTTAATTTTAAAATTGATATATTTTTTGCTTTAAATTTTTCAAATATTACAGAAATGTATAAAATAAAAATTGAAAATCTTTCTTTTAGAGTCTTACTACCCAGAGATAACCTATAAACATTCTTTTAATTATTTTTTTTTAACTTTTCTACATGTTCAACCTAGAAACGTGTAGAGAAACTTTTGTAGGTTGTACTAGAGAAACTTCTCTAATAACAATCTATAGAAACAATCCCTGAAAGTATAGTCTTTGAATAAACATTTTCATGTGTATTTTTCAGACTTTTCTCTATATGTAAATCATATGTAATTTATAACATTTGTTTATAAACTTACATAATTATAAATATATATCATTTAAATTATATAATTTACATAGGCATATATGTACACATATAGTAGGTTTTGGTTTTGTTCTATGCTAATGGGGTTTTATTGGATATATTGATTGTAACTTTTTTTTCAGTTAACATGACATCATAGATATCATTCTGTATCAGTTCAGATATTCCTTTTTAGTGGCTGCATAGTATTCATTGTTTGGATATAACTTAAGTACTTACCCAAATTTTGGTTATTGCAAACAATACTACAATGAATGTTCTTTGTCTCTAGAAGTGAAATTGCAATGTATCCGTATAAAATGTTGATGGATACTGCACAGTTTCTGCCCAAAAAGGTTGAATCAAATGGAATCCAATCCCAAAGATACTGTGTGAGGATACTTATTTCCCCATGCTGTTGACATTATTATTAACCTTCTTAATATTTGCCACCTGAGAGGTTGGGTAGTACTTGTTTTAACTTATATTGCTTTTATTTTTAGTGAAGATAAGCATCTTTTAATATGACTTTTGACCATGTTTGTTTCTTTTTTTTTTTTTTTTTTTTTAGACAGATTCTCACTTTCTTGCCTGGGGCGAGTGCCGTGGCGTCAGCCTAGCTCACAGCAACCTCAAACTCCTGGGCTCAAGCGATCCTACTGCCTCAGCCTCCCAAGTAGCTGGGACTACAGGCATTTGCCACTATGCCTGGCTAATTTTTGCTATATGTATTTTTAGCTGTCCAATTAATTTCTTTCTATTTTTGGTAGAGATGAGGTCTCGCTCTTGCTCAGGCTGGTCTCCAATTCCTGAGCTCAAAAAGTCCACCTGCCTTAGTCTCCCAGAGTGCTAGGATTACAGGCGTGAGCCACCGCGCCCGGCCACTAATATACTTTTAAGGGAAAATCTTATACCTATATATAATAACAAATAATAAAACAATGTTACAGTTTAATAACAAAAATCAATTTGATAAGAAAAATAAAAAATTAAAATACTGGGATAAATTCTAATTTTGATTACATCACTCAAATTCAGTAAAATATTTCATTTATTCACTAAAATTTTTACTTACCAAACCAGAAATAACTAAATCAAGTATACCAAAACACCAAATCAAAATACCTAAGGAACAATACATTACAGTTTGCCCTCTGTAAATAAAAGATGCGAGTTGTGACATAGAATGACGGTATTGAAGGAAGTCAGATTGAATCTCTGCTGTTAAAATCGTTGTCTTATCATTGTTTACTTTGCATCTAGTATTTAAATGTAGCAATATGCAGAAGCACAAGGGTTGCAGATGTGAACTCCATCAAGGGTGAGTTCAAATGATTCTGAACTGTTAGCAGCTTCCACTTAAAATGAATGCATGTAGAGGGATCCATGTGTGGCAGAAGTCAAGTGTATGGCTAGGTTTTTTTGTTTGTTTTTTTTTGTTTTTTGAGACAGAGTCTCACTCTGTTGCCCGGGCTAGAGTGCCGTGGCGTCAGCCTAGCTCACAGCAACCTCAAACTCCTGGGCTCAAGCAATCCTCCTGCCTCATCCTTCCGAGTAGTTGGGACTACAGGCATGCGCCA